>OV651816.1:5914277-6089277 GCA_927349885.1 Psylliodes chrysocephalus | reverse complement strand
TTCGTTCGTTCGTTCGTTCGTTCGTTCGTTCGTTCGTTCGTTCGTTCGTTCGTTCGTTCGTTCGTTCGTTCGACACAAGTCCTTCATTCATAGAAAAACACCATTTAAAAAAAATGTTACATAGGCCCTTCATCCACTTGTGTCTTCAAATAATGTTTTTTAAGTAGGCTATTTACGACCAAATTAGAAACATGATGAATATACGTTGCTAGTGCGGATATTTTCACGTATATATTGGGTAACATAAAGGTATTCATACGTATAACGTATTAAATAAAGGGTGCCTTTTATATCTATGTGTATTCGTTTAAAAATACTACAATTATAAATCTAATATAGACGTATAGTAAACACAATCAATTACAGGTGAATAAATTAGTAGTAATCGATGTTTATATTTGACAAATAATATACGTTTATAGGGCGGACATGTTTAACGAATATATTGGGTGGTACGCCAAATGTATTCATACGTATATAATTAAAAAATACGTAAATTATATCAAAGTGAGTTGCCTGGGTCAGGATATATATTATCTACTGTTTACTGAAATAACACCAATGAATTTATTTGAAATTCATTTTGATAATTACTGTGAAAGTCTGTTTTTTAATCATTGAAACCAGACTAAAATTGTCTTTATGGCACAAGACTAACTAGTTTGATAATCACTGTTTCTTCTGGAAAGATTTATATGGTACGGTACGGAATTGCTAATTTATTACAGTTGCTACTAGAATATTTCATACTAACGAGACATAATCTATTTCTATGGAACTAACAACGGTAAATAACTTAAGAAGTTGATGAAGTTTTAATGTGAGTGTTTTTGCTCTAGTTCAACAACAGAATAAAGTAGTTTTAGTAAAGAGACAGCAGGTTCAGTTTTATTGTACTTTCAATTTATTAAAGATTCTACATACTGAATACAGGGTATCACAGCTTATGTGACAGGCTCAATATAATCCAAAATTATGTAATAGTGGCTAACTTTACAAGCTATATGGAATTCTAGGCAAAATGAAGTATAGCCGGTGTTGGACATCCTTTATAAAAAAAGTTTTGAAATTTACTTACACTTACGACCTGCATAAAAAGTGACCATTACCTGTAACAAAAAGAAAATATTTGATAAGTTATTCAAAAAACTAGTGTTAAAAAAATTAAATATTACGATAAGTAGGTATACTAGTAGGTATATCCACAATAATAAAATTTTAATGATGACAATATAATTGCATAAAAAATTGCATTTTAGAAAACATATAAATTATATTTAAAGAAAATTAACTTTAATAGCCATCAAAGGAAAAATATATTAAAATTTTAACAAGTGTAAGTGTTTGGACGCTTCTTCTTCCACATATTTAAAAAAACCTTCGATTGGTGAACATATGAACCAGCATTGGTTTTTCTTTAGCACAGAATAAAATTACTGACTTCCCTTAACAAACTCGTTTAATTTTAAAGATTGTGTAAAAACTTTAACATCCCTGCATGTATTACACTTTTTTTATGCTTATTAAAATACAATCAATTAAAGAAAATGCATCAAAGCCTGTATTTAAGGAAAGTAAAAAATACAATAATTTTGAACATAGCATGGGTTGATTCAAGTCGTTGACCAAAGTTGCATGTTGCAGTGAGAAAAGAATTCTGGTGAACGCGCTATGCTCAGAAGAGCCAAGCGGCTGACTGCGCTGATAGAAACAACCAACTATCAATTTGTGGCTTATGTTAAGAATGACGTAATGCGATCGAGAAAGTTCTATAAGTGCCAGGGTGCCAGTGGCGGACTAAAATATATGTTTCAAATTCAAATATATTTTGGAGGTTTCTTCAACATAGACTAAACAAAAACTTTTAATTCATAACTGATAAAAACAGAGATAGAAGTCATGTTCGTGAAAACTACATACGTCTAAGAGTAAAATCCACATTTTTATTTAAACAACAAGAATAATTGACTATAACAACGCTCGTTTAACATTATTTCATGCAATGTCCCACTTTATAGTATGGTATTTTTCATATTTAAGGTTAGAAATAGCAAAATTGACGATGCCTACTTCTGAGCACAATCTGCCACACAGGTCCCACACGTGTCAATTTGGGTATTTGCTACGTACATAGCAGCAGTACTAATTATGTTATGAACTAATGGTCGATATTTTGCGTATACTGACTATTCAATTTTTAATAGAATTAGTAATTAAAAAATATAGGTATACTTATAAAGTTTCTTTTGTGATTTAGGATAAATAAATTAAATTGATAAGTTGCATTTAAATATAAAATTTTATTTCTTTTTTCACTTGCGCGACAAACGTATTTTTAGACAGAACTTACTTTGTTCCTGGAGCATGAGCCACTCATCAACCGGTAGGGTTCAGACGTTGTCTTGTAGATATAGTTAGGTTTAATTTAATTATTGTAAATTCAGATAAACAGGTGAAATATGGATAAGTTACGGGAAACGTTTACCATAGGCATTGTTTACAGCCAGTATCTACGATCTTTTGACAGCTGTGATCTCCATGGATATATAAAATTGTTTTTTCATCAGAATCTAAAGGATTGTTTTGTAAATATTTTGTCAATGACAAATTTAGAGAAAAAGCAACTCATACATAAAATTCTATTTTACAAAAAATAAATTCGGCTATTTTTTATTCACATGTAATAAACGATATTATTAAAACAAATTTAGGTTTTAAATGATTACACTGTTAATATTGTTTATAGGTGAACTGTATATCTAAAATTAAACAAAAATCCCTATTGACAAAAGTAAGCCAAAATAAATTCACGTATTACGTCACAGGAGTACTGGTGAGATGGCGCACAAAGTGCCTTTGCAGGTCCGTTTTAATCATTTCATGTACTTATTTTAAAATCAGGAGAAATTAATATTTCTAAAACTCCAATCCAATTTACTCTTCCTTTATATACCTAAATGTGGTATTCTTACCACTTGAAGTGAAAAATTAAAAATGTTTTATCATATACGGGGTTGTCAAAAAATAGGAATTGGGGCAGTTACACTTATTTTTAAAAATATGGAAAAACATTACATGGAATCAGTCACCTCTATCTAAAAAAAAACATATTTTATCATTTCTTACTCTAAGAATAAACGAACGTACTATAATGCTTTGAAAGTAATTTGTAATGGAAGACCAATCTATAAATTTGTTAAAACTTACATTTATATAGTTTGTAACCTTGTTCCAAGAAGTATCTAATGGAGACTGGTTAAGCCTAATAGAAACAATAGATCTCTTTTCACAAACATATTAAGTAGAAGCATAAAAAAGGTTAGAAGGCCTTAAAACCTTGACTAGCGGCATTGATTTCATTCAGATAATATATTTACATTTAAATAAAATACTAAGATAAATTAACTTTAGCTTTATTAGTAAAATAGTAACATTAAAATTTTTCATAAAAACGTCGCCAACTCTAGCAACACTTTCAGTGATTTGCAATCGATTCACGTTTTGTTTTTGTTTTAATAATTTAAAAAAATTATTTATTATTAATAATTTTATAGATGAGAAAAACATTTTTCATAAAGTTTTAATATTATTTATAGAAATAAAATAGATATTTGTGTCCCAACAATAAGTATAGAGTTGATCTTTTTCGGCCGAATCAGAAATTTACGATTGCGGCCAAGTAACTTCTGGTGAGTAATATTAAAACCATTTAACAAACTTATGTAAAAATAGAAAATCCGCATCATGCTTTCATTTTTCACTAGAGTAAAGATTACTAATTCCAGAAATTTGACGCTAGTATCTAGCCAGTCTTTTTCTAGATTTTATGGATGTCACAAAAATCTCCTATATACATCTAAATCACATAAATTTTGTCGGCTTACCAGCAAAACACACTAAGTCAGATTTGACTAAAAATCCATTAGTCACTTAATGTATTTTTCCTAATAAAAATAATGCTATTCTGAACTTAATTTAAAAATAAGTTTATTATTGTTAGAGGGTATAGTGGATTTTAGCAGTTAATAGAATGGAAAAAATCCAATCAACTGATCTAAATAAGTCATAAATAAAAAAAAATATTTAGTGTGTTTTGCTAGGTACAACTTGTGTGTGAAAAGAATGTATATATGACTCAATAAATCTTCATCCAAAAATGTATACACAAAAATGAAACGCGAAGAATATAATGATTTAAAAACAATACAATAATTAAATATAAAAATCCAATATAAAAGTATCAAAAAGTGTGGTAATTATAAATAAAAAAATTATAAAGTTGGTTAGTGGTCTATTTTGAAAGAAATAAATGGAAATTCAATTGAAACCAAAGTTGTGCATAGGCTACATAATAAATATAAATGACAACAAATTAAATTAGTGTTATTTTAATACTAGATAAATTTTTGGTCTCTTAAATAAATATGTTGGATGCGAACATTAACAGATATTCTAGAATGAAACCTTCTACTTCGCTGAATTAATCAGGGGCTTATTTTCTAACCAGCATTTTTGAAAACAATCAGCGAGTGTCTCTAGAAATAACTAACAAAAGTGTAAAGCACAAACGTTTTGGTATTCGCTCCGTGCGAAGTCATGGAAAGGAAAGCAAAAGCGATACTAGCGCTAGCTGCGGATAATTCGTGCATTTTAGGGTGATATTTTGTAATTTTGGCATATGAAATACACGTATACATTTTACTTTGTTTTTAAAAAGTAGATAAAAACAATACAATAAGCAACCAGAATTGCTGTGTTGAAAATTGTACAAATACTAGCAAAAAAAAACAGTGAAACTTATATAAAAAATTTCAGTAGCAAAGTGGAAATTAAATCAAAGAAATAAATGGATAGGAGTACAAATAAGAAGAAAAATTACCTTTATTTTTGTAATAATAACAGAAATGCTGGAAATAGTAGACATCACAAACTTAAAAGGTTTTAAATAAACAATAAATTATCATTTTACGATGTTCTTTAATATCCCTTTATTCTTAAATGTTCTTTCAGCAAGGACTAGAATTCAAGATTTCTGCCTTTGATTATTATATGTGGCTGGAATGCAATTTTGTTACTTACTGATGGGAAACCAGTTTTAATCATTCATTCTATGTTTTCTTCCGAACAAAAATGAAAATATAAAAAACGATCCTTCTTTTATACATTTTAACTTCACGCTATTATAAAATGGTAGGGGGGATATCGCGCATAGTGTCATGGCGGCGCTGACGTCATGCGTAGAGTTAGTAGACTTGGCGCCAAGTAAATATCATATGACAGATGCACGTTGCAGTGATTTGTAAGTTATTAATAGTGAAACATAAGTGAATATCTATATTATATTGTAAAGAGTGTTCTTTGTGAGTGGTATTAGTGATAAACATTAAAAAATGAGGTACGCAATTTACGGATGTAACAGTAACAATTAAAGCAAAGGAGTTGAAAAAGACGTTGTTTTTCACATTCCTCGACAGTAAGAGGTTAGTCAGAAATGGCCAAAGGGCAGCTCTAGTTGTAGGTCCAAGGGAGCCTCGCCTCTTTCTTAAATAACATTTTTACATTCCATGAGGCCTTTATTGAAAAGTTATACCAAAAAGGGAAATTTTATAGGCAATGCTATCCACTTTTCCTCAAAAATTTGACGAAGACCCCCTTGCAGTGGCCTGTGGTCGTGCAGATAACTTTAAAACTTAAAATTGTCATGGGTGCTCCAAGCACTTTTAACCTTTTAATTATAAGATGGACCTCAAAGCAAACCTTCACATTAGTTCATTTGCAACTCAGGACTTCTTAACTGGGGACTTTACCCCTTTTAAAGCTGAAAATTTCGAAATATATAGCAAAGATAAAATTATTTATGTCGCAAAAAAATAAAATTTCGGCATGTTGTACTTGATGAAAGAATTAAAAAACTATCGGTGACTAGGTCCAGGAAAAATGCAGTGACATTTTATTTTAATTTTGTATATATTGACCCACCATGTAGCAGTTATTTGTATTTAGTACCTTTATTTTTATGCTTTGCATTATATTATATGTATAAAAAAATATTTTTTAAAAACCTGTTTTTGTTATCGTACTTATACATAAATCCCATCTTATTCATAAAATAAGTTGATAAGTATATTCAATCAAGTAATATATTGCAGATAAATGAGTCATCAGTTGCGAATCCTAATCAGGTAAATACTCCCAAAATGCTAAATTTTAACCCAGGGTCCCCAGTTCAGAAATTCCGAGTTGCGAAGATACCCTTCTCATGATCCTGGTTATACTATTCTTTAGGCGTCGAATATTCTTCTAAATTAAAACCTGCATTAAAATTTATACAACAAAAATAAATCATTAAAAAGAAAAAGGAAAAAACTGATACTTTAAATAAATATTTCTTTCATATATGTATTTGAGTTTATTTTCCTTTGTAGCTCTTTCCTTAACTATCCCATAATAATATCCTTAATTTTTAAAATATTATCCTTTAATATTTATGAAATTTCTGTAAATAGCATTTAGTTTCCTCATACTTTTTTGGTACCAGGCGAAGGACGATTTGCGCAAGATGTTAGGCAAATATAGTACAGTATTAATTTCTATCTTTTTATAACCTCAATAAATAAAAATATTATAAATCAACACGTACAACTTCACACCTATTTATATAAAAAAAAACTTCAAATGTTGAAATACAATATACCAATAATACTCTCCAAATTGGAAGAAATTAATTGCTTAACGATAGTTTAAACCTATTTATTTATAATGAAAAATATAAAACATTAAATGTTAACTGTAAAATATAATTCATGAAATAAAATCTAAAAATAAACACATAAATGACTTCCGATACACTGGTAGATTGGAAGAGGTTTAATTTCTGCCCCCCAAGTGCGCCTTAAAAGATAGCTTAACTTATTCATTAAGTCTTATTTATTATATTACAAAAGAACTAAAAAAGTACTTATTTAACTAAATTATACTTGGCAGATAATCAAATCATGACAAAAAAAATATAAGTCATAACACTAAAATGAAAATATAATAAACACATAAATTATTAAACGAAAACCCACTAGAATTCGTTTAAAAAGATTTGAATGTTTAATTTAATAAATTAGTGGGTAAAGTGCAAGTATGAAATCGTCATTATAACATAAAAAACCTGAGAGTTGGGTATCTCCATTGACAGTATCACCTTCTTCCCTTCCAGATAAAGAACCATCTATGTAAAACTAGCAATAAATAAGCCAGATGGCCGAAAAACCAATAGACCACGATTATACGAACCACTGTTCTGGTAAACCGGTGTACTGTGTCCCCACGATTGAACTCCGTGTGAAAACCTGGAGTTAAGATCCTAACGATAAAAACCCTTCGGGTGAAAACCTGAAGTTGATCTCCAGGGTGGAAAAAACCTGGAGTTAAGATCCTAACGATAAAAACCCTTCGGGTGAAAACCTGAAGTTGATCTCCAGGGTGGAAACACTTCGTGTGAACCCTTAAAATATTGCATAATGTGTCAATACAAAGTAACTCAAGTTTCCCAAACTATACAATTAATTACCTCAAACGTAAAGTAGACACTGTTAAGTATCTAGGAGGAATGAAAAATTACATTGACTCACCAAGAGTCATAAACAATATTATACACTCACAATCAAAAGGTGTACAATATTACCAGCAGGGGTCAGGACACTTGGGCCTGGGAACTTTTTTACTGCGCATGCGCGGCCATAGCCACGAAGTTGGCTAACCTAAATGTGTCATCTGTCAATGTGTCATCTGTCAATTCTTCTTCTTTTTTTTATTAGTTGTCAATTCTTCTTCTTTTCGCTGTCAGTTTTTGTTGGCTGTGGAACGCGGGAGAAAAAGGCCATCGGCTGCGGCGGCGGCGCCCTCTGGCGGTTGGATTAGAATTTGTCATCTGTCAGGTGTCTGTCATCATCTGTCAGCTGTCCGTGTGTGTGTCATACGGTCGATCCGTCAACTGCCCCGATGAGGATTTCGCCAATGAGCGGCGAACATAACCCCCAGTTTAAACGGTCGTTAGACAGCTGCCCGTGGCCCCGGGGCCCGCCACGAGGCGCGCGCCACGCGGAGTCGCGCCGATGAACATAACCCCACTTTTAACGGTCGATCCGTCAATTGCCCCGATGAGGATTTCCGCCGCCGAGGTGAACATAACCCCCGCTTTGAACGATCGGCAGCCCGGGGGCCCGCCACGCGGAGACGCGCCGATGAACATAACCCCCATGGGGGAGTCGTCAATTCCTAACCTCTTTTACGTTGAAAAAAAAAATCTATTCGAGATTGTAAATTATGTTGGTTAACCTGTAAAAATAATAACTTGTCGTCGCTTCTGTCAACTATATATATATATATATATATCCTCTTACGTCAAAGCTGTCACTTACGCTTCGTGGGGTAGTGTGTATTGCCTACAATAAATGTCCCGCAACCCAGATGTCATCTAAAAGTAATATGTGTTGCCTAACATTAATTTTGCTAAACGCTGTCAGCCAACGTTAGTTTGTAACTTCCTACATTTTACGTTAGCCACACAAGGACCCATCTAGACCCACACCGAACGTCACTACCACTACCGCATTCTTCTTGCTGTCAAGATAAATAGCAAAAATGATGATGTTTACCCCGAGTCGTAAGGGAGCAATATTTATTTAATGAAGTGCCAAAAGGGCCGAGGTGGCGAAGCCACTTTTTCCGCTTAATCTTTAAAGAATACACGGTGCTGCATTACCAAAGGGGCCATAGTTGGTTAGTACAGAAAATGTAATACCAAGGAGACATTACTTTTCTGGGTCTCTGAATACGGAAAGGTAGCAGTCAAAAGTTCAGTATTTGAGAATAAGTCTAAGAAGTCGTATTGTTCGTATTGTAGTCATACATCATCGTCGTTTCCTTATTACTTACAAGTACAATAAAAATACTATACGTTTATTGTCGATGATAAAAAGGTAACAAAATACTCTTCGTCCATTATCGTATGTAAACCTGCGCAGTACGTTATTGTCGTGTCATCGTCTTAATCTTTATTAAAAATAAATACAATTACAATATACCATCTTCGTTTGTACTCGATTATCTTCACATTTAACATTTTCAATCTTAATAATCAAAAACATTTATTATTACCATCTTTTTTTTTTTCAAGCTATCAACCTAAAAAATATCGCAACTATCCAACCATTGTCATCTCTACAGGTTTTCGTATGCCTATTCAATATTCTTTTTAACCTAAAAATATGGCATCTGTCATTTGTCACTATTAAAAACGTTTGTACTCACTTTTTCGTATATTATTATTTAGTTTCAGTATTTTTGCATCATCTTCTGTCTCGTATGACTCGTTAAATCCAATAAAAAGGCCTCATTTATTTTTAGAAAGTAATTATCGATTGCTTTTATATTTAGCATTTCTATCCTAAAAATATGACATCTGTCATCTGTCACTATTAAAAAACGTTTGTACTCACTTTTTTTCGTATATTATTATTTAGTTTCAGTATTTTTGCATCATCTTCTGTCTCGTATGACTCGTTAAATCCAATAAAAAGGCCTCATTCATTTTTAGAAAGTAATTATCGATTGCTTTTATATTTAGCATTTCTATCCTAAAAATATGACATCTGTCATCTGTCACTATTAAAAAACGTTTGTACTCACTTTTTCCGTATATATTTTATTGTTTAGTTTCGGTTTTACATCTTCTATCTTAAAAATTATGGCATCTATCATAAAAATCCAATATAAAAAGCCCCATTCTTAGACATTTAAATACACTTTTTCATTAATTACTGACATTTCAGTATGGTATCTTCGCTTATATTGTATCTTTCATTATCCTAAAAATATGACATCAGTTGTTTTTTCAACCCAAAAAGATAATAGCTATCGTTAAAGACATCTGTAAACCTTTGTACTCACTTTTCCCCTAATTATTGACATTCATTTGTTACGATATTCTTACTTATTTAGTTGCTGTATATTTCTATAAAAATAAGACATCAGTCAGTAAATTCGGTTAGTATTAGCACCACTAGGTTATTTTATACTATCTTCTGTCATTTTTGTTTTTAATTACATCTCTCATTAAATCCATTAGTATTAAAACTTTTGTACTCACACACATTTTCGTTTTCTGTTTTTAAAAGATTTCTATATAATAATTATCGCTGAGACGTTGTTCAAAGCAATATTATCATTTCTTGTGGTTACACATCCTGTAAAAACTCAACATATTGTTAGATATCTACGATGTATTATACGACAAAAATATATATACAGGGAAATATCTATCTAAAAGTATACACAGTGTAATAACAAAATTAATTATAAAGGCTACCGAAAATGTTTTAAATACATACGTTTTGAAAACATCAAAAATAAGAAAAAGAAAAGAAAATATCTATAGGCAATCTGTAGACAGATATCAATACCAATGCTAATAAATGTAAGTTTTCAATCAACAAACTCTTATTTACTTTTTTGTACGACTAATTCTAATGTTAGATTTCATTCAAAGTACAACAAGTATAATTTTCTACGTCAAAGCTAAGTTTTCATTCAACAAGCTCATGCAATATGAAGAGTATGAAGGACTTATACGAGAATATTTATAACAAAACATGGAGCTTAAATCATATAAAATGACAGATGCATCTTCAAGTATCATTGTCAAAAAAAAAAAGTTTATATTTACTAGAACATTTTTCGCAGGAAGTCATTAACGTAAAACAGAATCCTTCCTGATATAAAATCATCTCAAAACATTAAGTTAAAAGATAAGTTATGGCATTCTACAAATATTAATGACGTCAAAATTTATATTAGCAAAAGTTTTATTTTTTACTTTTATTTTGAGTAAGTAAAAAAAGCAGAAGTCTTTAGTATTATTATTTTATTCATAAAAAGAAATAATTTTTGTTAACATAGTTTTCAATTGATTCAATATGCTATCATCAGGACATGGTACTCCAAACAGATTCCAGCTAAAGGTTCCTGCTTCTACAACTTTTCTTGTATATTCACTGTATTTATAGTAGGTATTTCGATAGAAAAAGTATATATGTCCATCTATATATCTAAATGCAGAAGTTAGATCTCCAGGAATTCCAGGAAACAGATCTCTTGTTCTTCCACGATTAAGTATTTCTCCAGTTTCATTAAATTCAATGTATATATCATTGTTGTACAACAGGTATATTCGCCCACTGTTTGTTTGAAATAGAGCATTAATAACTTTAATATTTTGAATCGGCAGATTAAAACTATGTTGAATGTTTAGATTAGGAAACGTCACTACGTACACCATTTGTTTACTGATTGTAACCAAGTCTCCAACAGAGTTTTGAAAGATATGTGAAATGTTGTGAGATTTGAGCTCTCTAGGAAGATAATCGACAATAAGTTCTGATGTGAGTGGAATATGCATATCATTTAACTCTAATTTCCACAAAAAACTTTCGTGGCCTACATACATTCGATAACTAGGAAAGCTTTCTGCCGTTGCTAAAAACATGAAGTTAGGTATTTTAATATTGCATAAATTTGTAGACGATTTTTGCGATGGAATGTTGGACAATATATTTGACTCCGTTGTAGCTGTAGTTGTGTGTGATTTAGTGTGGTATTTAGTTGACGTCTCGATGGTGGTTGGTTTTATAGTTGTGGTGCTGGTTAGTTTTTTAGTTGTGGTAGGTTTTGTAGCGGTTTCAGTCATCATTTTAAAAATATTTGGAGGAATTTTAGCAAATTTTTGTCGACTTCCATACAAGGATTCCATGCCTATTACATCATCTTCATCGAGTGGTCTATTTTCTTCTTGATACCAAGGATACATAATGGCATTTTTATTACTACTATGCCCTAAACCAAGTGCATGTCCAATTTCATGAACAAGCACCATAAATAAGTTGTATTGTTCTTCAGGTGTTTTTCCATCTCCTATATACCACGGTTCTTCTTCATCAATATGAATCTCGATGCATGTGTCATTACTAGGAAAATACGAGTGAGCGAGTTCTCCTCCTGGACCATCAAACTTAAATGTACATTCATGATTTCCTTGACAATTAAAGCGAGTGTTATGATTCCTTTTTGTAACGAAAATCGCAATATCTGCGCTTGGATTAGGTATGCGAACATTTTCAAATGTTAGAGTAGTATTCTGCGCCCATATATCAAAAGCCTTCTTAGCTATTTCAAAATACCTTGTATGCCGTCCCGCTTGAGGAAAGTACCACTTTAAATGTTTTTTGTTCCATTTGGAATGTACAGTAAAAGAATTATCGCCCTGAGTACATTTAGGTCTATTTATTAAACGAACGGTTTCTTTGTTTAATTTTCCATCGACCGGAAGATTATTGATTTCTTGAAAATCTATCAATGCACTAGTAATATCAGTAAGACCATTTTCACTTTTATTTATGTAGCCGAAATTTTGTAAATATGTCAAAGCATCATCTTGAGTTATAGCAGCAGCAGCAGCAAGAAAGAATAAAGAAAGCACGTCTGTATTCTTAAACATTTTGAATGATAATGAACAATGAATATGAAAATAAAAGAAAACCAGTTTTCAAAAAATCATTTATTTAAATCATTAATTACAGAAATTTTATAAAAATAAATGTACTCTCTAAGAGCGTGGTTTAACAAATCGTTTGGAAGTATTTCACACATTGAAAATAACAATTGTACAAAGTCATCACGTGTTTTACAGAAATCGATAATATTATTATAATATAAGCAGAAATTAAGTTCTTCTAATAAAGCCACTCTATTGGACACCAATTGTTTGTTAATTTCAAGAATTTCCTGCACTTCCTCATTACACAAATAGTATTCAACGCCATGTTTCTTCACAACCAAGAATTTGATGTCGTCATAAACCAGTTGCGTAATCATACAATAATCGCCACATGAAAATGTTATAGGGTCATACTCGTCTGGATAATATGTAGGCAAGTCTTCCTCGAAAAAATCATCCATCTTTTGTCTGAGAATATCGACAAAAAGAACCCATTCGAAAGTTCCAAAAGATATTTTAGTAGACCTAAAGTGTTGAGCCAAAATGATTGCTGGAGTAAACGATCTCGCTGGACTTATACCGCATCGAATGTCGTATCCTGATAACATATATGAGGTTTGAAGTAGGTAATGCATCTCACGTTTTGCAGCATCTTCATAGGATTGTACAATTTTGTCAAGTTCTACAGAAGGTTTTAGCTTTTCGAAAAATTGATCGAATTCAGCATCAATATCATCCATAATATCACTATCACTATCACTCTCGACTAATACTTCGATACCACTGTCTTGACTGCACATTTTTACTGATCGACTGCAAACAACTGAGAACGTCAAGCTTGATTTCTGCAATTTATACTTTTGCTCTCCCCACTTTTACCTCCTATTCATAGTCTCCCACTTTTACATTCGGTAGATTGTACAAAAAGGCCCGTGACTTGCAGAAATTTGTTCGTGTTTTCCATAAGATCCTATACAAAATCATCGTTTTTGATCCAACTGTTACCTTTTAGCCCCAACCATTTAACGTACATTTTATTTCCTTTGCGTTTAAGAATCTTCTCCACCAAGTAGATATCAGGATTTGCGGTTTTCTGTAATTCTTCTTCGTAGAATGCGCCTTTGATTGGTGCACCCTCCATGTCCTCGAGAAGATACGTAGCGGGATTGGTTATCTTATATTTTGCAACTTTAAATAATTCTGTAGTCCAATTGGGCGTATAGCCTTTTTCAAAAACGTGTTTCGCTTTACTAATGCGTACAATGTCGCCGACTTTAAGTTTTCTAGGCCCTGCAATTTTCAAGTGAGAATATTTTTGTTTCAAAATATATTTTTCGTTTGTCTTGTTTACCTGCGCAGGCTTACATCCAATCGTTCTATGTCTGGTTTCATTATATTCTTTTGTTAGGTTAGGTAAGGCATCAAGCCACTTGTATGTTCCAACTAAACTAAAGTATTTATATAATTTCGATTTTAAAGTTCTTATTGCTCTTTCGGCAATTGCAGCTTTGACAACACTGTATGAATTATAATGATTAATGTTGTATTTTTTCATTAAATTTTGGAATTTTGTATTGAAAAATTCGGTTCCTTGATCTGTTTGTACATTTTTCGGTATTCTTTTGGAGTGAGCGAGAACATCGGCAAACGCTTTCGTTATTTCCTCACCTGTCTTTGTCTTAAGTGGGCGTGTCCACATAAATTTTGAAAAACAGTCTATTATAACCATAATCATTTTGAAATTTTTATTTTGATGCGCATAAGGACGCATTTCAGCCAAATCCATTTGCCATAGATCATCTAAACCTTTAATAATTGTACGACGTCTAGGATAGTTTTTACGAGCAGGTCTATGCAACTCGTTGACAAGCTGGAGCTTGTCCTTCGAAGCCATACTATTGAATAAAAGATTTAATGTTTTATAACGAATTTAAGCATTAGTGAAAAAAATTCTAAGAATGAGTAGTATTGACGATTGCTTTAAAATTTGCATCCAAATCTAAAATCAATTGATTATCTTGCAACAATTGTTCAGTCAAATTATCTATTTTAACAATCATTTCATTGCGAATTGATTTCATATCTATATCATATAACTTGACGAATTTTTCGCTGATACTTTCAAGATCTTTTTGATGTGTTGATACTTGTTGCGTTACATTCGAAAGTTCACGCTTAATGTCAACATCACCTATTTTAATCATATCACCAATTTTTTGTATTTCTAAAGATAATTTATCGTTAATTTGATTAATAGAAGTATTCAAAGCAACGTTCACCTTATCTATATTTCTTTGATGAAGCAAGGTCAATTGTGCAAAATTCTCATTTAATGTTTGTATTTTCAAAAACAAATCATGATTGCTTTTTTTCAACTGATCCTCCAATTTTGCGATATCGCTTCGAAGATATCCTTTATTGGTTTTAATCGCATCATCAACGTATTTTTTGGTTGCCATATGTTTGCCTGCTATAGGTGGATCTCTCGTGATGAATGCCTCAATGTCTCTAGTTTTATCTGCAATACCGTTTACACTGTCATTTAACTTGTCCAGAGTTACTTTGTTTATGCTATAATTATTTTTAAAACTGTTTTCCAACTGCCTTAATTTAAGCAATGGTTCCACCGCCTTAGAACTTTGTCTACGTCCAAACTTATCGAGACTCATGATGAAAATGATTATAATATGTAATGTACTCTAATATATGATATCTGCTTCTCGAAGTTCGTCGATTATGCTAACGATTTCGTTGTTTACCGAAGTATTTCCAGCATTCTTCGAAGCCATCAACAACTTCAATCGATCGCAAAGTTCGTTGGGATCATCCCAATAAACATATTCTATAGGCTTCTTATTGTAAATTAATTGGTTTTTATTTAACATACCTTTACCAGAGTACTTGACGACGCCGATCCCTTTACCACCCTGTATAAACATAGGTTTTATTATATTTAAATATTTGTCTCTCCTTGTACCTTTCAAATTTCCTAAAGAATTTCGGTGTACCTTAGACATTTCTAAAAATTGTTTATAGGGGACCAAATCCTCCTTTGTATAACTAGGATCACTGTAGAAAATAAGCTGATATAATCCTGGTGTTCCCTTTGCATAATACCACTTTCCATCAGAATTTAGGATTTTTATACTTCCCATGTTTTTGTCAAAGTCTATACGCTTGTCACCTAAATACCACCAATCGTTTCCAGGTTCATAAATAGGACCATACACGGGATCAATTTTATCATCTTTATTCCAAAAATCTTGAATGTATGGTTGACTCATTGGCGGATACTGTTCAAGGTATTGCTCAACTACTGCTGGTGCCATCCGTTCTTCAGAATGTTCAGGTTCATCAACTTCGCTAAATTCTTCACGGGTACTACCTCCATCATCTTCAACTATAGTGTCTATCGGTATGTAATTTGTAAATTTAGGAGATTGTTTAGGGGATGAGACTCTTTTCGGAGTGAATGCAGAGAAATCCTGATTTGTTACCTCTGTTTTTGGCTCGATCTTTGACACGTTTAACAAGTTATTTGAATTTTTTTGAATTTTTCTCAGAGGTTCGGCAATTGGTTTAAATAATCTATTAATAGATTCATCCTCCTCCGTTCGACCTAGTTTCAGAGCCAAGTACTTTCTTCGAATAGAACGTCTAAGTTCGGCAATTTTTCGTTTGCGAGCTGCATCCGTCGACATCTTGACGCCAAGTAATGAGTAACGTATGACACCTACATTTTTATATATTTATCAAAACCTTTACGATATCGGCCATCGTTAAGATCAAAATCTTTTGCGATTACAAGAGTACCGTATCGATCGTTCCAACATTCAGAACATACCTTTTTGAAATCATCAAAGGTCATGTCAGGCGATACGTGTTCGTCAAAAATATGTTTAAGGTTAATCTCATCCTGTTTAAATACCACAATTACATTACAGTTATCTCTCACCATCTGTTTTGGAACTTTAGAATAAGTTTGACAGAGATATGCAGCATCGATATCTTTGTGTCGACACATGGAGTAATATTCACGAATTTTCTGCTGCCCATCGCATGCTACATCATCAAATATGAATATTGAATTTGGTTTAGCATCGTTGGGACTTAGAATTTCTTCGTTGTCTTTGAATGGGAAATAACCCACCTCCTTCATACCAGATAAAACTTCTTTCAGCAATTGGTACTTTGGTTGGTACAATGACTTTGAATAAACATAAACATTTTTGAATTTAGCTCCATTCGGATCGTAAAGAAGCGCCATCATTGCGTTCGTTTTCCCGCATCCACTAGGTCCACATATAATAGCACGAAACGAATTAGGTAATAATTTACCATGTTTACTTTCAGTTTTTTCCGTATTAAAATCTAAGTTGCTTATGGGCAACGTCTGAGTCTGTTGAACTACCTTCATCGTTTATCGTAATTTTATTGCGATACCCTATATATAAGCAAATTCACTAAAGTATGCATCATTCTAAATGTTGGTGTACGAGGGACAAGGTGTTCTCAATACTATTATCAACAAGTTACCGTTCGAACTTCATTTTCCGGGCTATAGATACTGTGGACCCGGTACTAAATTACAAAAACGTCTTGCGCGTGGTGATCCTGGCATTAATCCTTTGGATACTGCATGTAAAGCACACGATATTGCATATTCCGAGAATCATTCTTTAGACGAACGCCATAAGGCCGATTGGGAACTTGAAAACAAAGCTTGGGAACGCGTCAAGTCGAAGGACGCGACTTTTGGTGAAAAATCAGCCGCTTGGCTTGTTACTACAGGAATGAAGGCTAAACGTAAAATGGGTGCAGGATTAGGCGACCAAGCTGTTGCTTGGATGCTTAAAGTGGCTAAACGAAAACTTGGGTTAGGAGCGATTACAGGAAAAGTAGGAAAATCTTTGAAGAAGAATCCTTCATCGGATCTGAAAAAGTCAGCCGCTCATGCGTTGAAAGTAGCACGAATGTTAATTAAAAAATCTGGAGGGCGAAAAAGTGTTAGAATTCCTAGGATAATTCCGATTCCAAAGAGCGGAGGATTCCTTCCTTTGATTCCATTATTTGCTGGTCTATCAGCTCTTGGTGCGTTATCAGGAGGCGCGGCCGGCATCGCCAAGACAGTCATCGATGCCAAGAATGCTCAAAAGAAACTTGAAGAAGATCAAAGACATAATAGAGCTATGGAATCTATTGGTAAAGGATTATATTTACGAAAAAACGCAAAAGGAGGATTGGGATTATTTTTAAAGAAACAAAAAAAACTACCGTTGAAGCTACCCTCTAGACCTCTATACGATAAAGACTTGATTGCGTATGCTAAACGTTTAAAAATACCATATTTTCGTGGAGTTTTCATGAGAGACACTTTACCAAAGACATCTCACCGAAAAGAATCCGCCATTTTAAATTTAGATACGTCGAGAAATCAAGGAACTCATTGGGTAGCTTATAGAAAGATAAACGATATCGTAGACTATTTTGATTCATTCGGTAATCTAAAGCCGCCGAAAGAACTTGTTCGTTATTTAGGTAAAGCAAAAATATTTTACAACGACGATCCATATCAAACTTATAACCAAATTAATTGTGGACATTTATGTTTAAAGTTTCTATACAATGGAGGCCATACTAGCGTACATAGACGGAAAAAGGACGCTACAATCCCTTAAAGAAGATGAACTAAGCATACTTCCTGTCGACTATTTGATACGGCACGTTAGACCTGGAGAATTGCTGGATGTTTGGCACAAGTTACCTAATGAATATAAATGTAATTTTAATTTACAAATTCGTTTACCTTGTTACGTACATTATAATAGGTCTGACGCTCAAACTCACTTTGATGGGCCTGCAGATGCGCAGGCTGATTGTCACGCTTGTAATTATTATTTAAAAAAAAATAAATGAATAAAAATTATAAATGTGTATATATATAAATCCTTACATCACTCATTCTACATCAGTCATGTTGTTAACTTTAACGAGTACCACTAACGAGTTTTCATTCGTTCCGCAGACCCCAATCATATTAAATCCTGAAAATTCATATTTTCTAGGATTGTTGGGGTTCTGTTCGTACAATTCAATACCCAATATTGATGGAGAGAAGTTTTACTATTATGAAAATAATAATCGAAAAAAATTAAAGACCATCGAAATTCCTACGGGGTGCTATGAAATTACGGATATCGAAAAATATATAGAGAAGGAACTGGAGGTGCGAACCAACAGCATTAACGAGTTTTCATTGCAGCCGAATAACAATACTCTCAAATGCGAAATATACTGCCGAAATCACGCTATTTCATTTGTACAGGATGATAGTCTTGGTAATATTTTAGGATTTTCCAAGACAATTCTTGCTCCAGACCGAAAGTATGCATCGGATCTACCTGTAAACATTATAAAAGTATCTAGCATACACTTTGATTGTAACATTACTGAAGGAGCCTTCTACGGAGATAGACCTACGCATTCAATATACGAGTTCCCGATAATCGAAAATCCTGGATATCAGATTATAGAACGTCCACATAATCCGATATACTTACCTGTAAGCAGTAGCAGAGAAATAACAAACATAACTGTTGTGGCGCTTGATCAGCAGCAGAGACCCGTAAACTTTCGCGGTGAACTAAGTACTCTTCATTTGGAGTTACAAGAACGTTAAATGGGTTTAGTTATAAACACTTCTGCATACGTGACGTTGCCAGTACCAACCAGAGCTCCTCAGCGACAAGTCGTTATATCTACACAAAACCTAATATTTCTTAAATCGATTGGATTAAAACCTAAACGAAATGGGAAAACACCAGTATGATGATGATGATGATGGTGATGAACCGGTGATGAAACGTTTTCGATTCGATGAAGGTGATATCGATCCAAAATTCAACCTTTATAAAAAACCACGATTTGATGATACCATTAGAAAAGAAGAATATCGATCCTATAGTCCATACGTTAAATCGTTCAACAACAGCGACGTCATTGAATTTATCATAAATCAATCTGATGCATTTTTCGCAATGCCTGACACTCTATTGGAAATTAAAGGAAAATTGGAAATTACTGGTGGTGGAAAATGTGAATTAGCACCCAATTTTGGAGCGTTTCTTTTCGATAGCTGTTCCTACAGCGAATGCTCTAGAGAAATAGAAGTCGTTAGAGATCCTGGAATCGTAAGCACTGTACGAGCCTTAACATGCTATGGACCGGAATACAGTCGTTTCATGAGTATTGCGGGATGGAATTATCCCGATAACCCGCTTCTGAATGGTTCAAAACATTTCAATTTGCTTATGCCTCTTAAACACATTTTCAACGTTTTCAATGATTATACTATGATTACCTATGGTAGACAAACATTTCGTTTAGTTCGATCACGTAACGATAATGATTGTGTCATTGTCACAGAGCAGCCTATAACCGGAGGTAGTGGTATGACCTCTACAACCGTTAAATTGATAATTGAAAGTATGGAAGTAAAAATTAAACATATCTTCCCTAATGACGAGATTAAAATTAAACTTATGGAACCCATCAAAAATGATCGCCCTATATTGATTCCGTTTAGAAACTGGGAATTAAATGAACTGCCATCAATAACTAAAGATTCTAAACGAGAAATTTGGGCCGTAAAGACTAGTGCTGCCGTAGAACGTCCACGATATATATTAGTTTGCTTCCAAACTGACAGGCGGAATAAACTAAGTAGCGACCCCACTAAATTTGATAATGTTAACCTAACCGGTGTTAGAGTATCTCTAAACGGGGAATATTGGCCAAACGAACGAATGCTTTTAGATTTTAAAGAAGACGACTATGCTATTGCTCACTACAACTACACAGAATTTAATGCAAACTATATAACCGGTACACCGAAAACGGCTCTTCTAAACTATGAAGCGTTCAAACGCTACGCATTATTTGTGATTGATTGTTCAAAGCAGGAAGAGACCATGAAATCTTCTACGGTTGACGTAAAATTGGAAATAGAAACAGATACAGGATTCCCCGCTAATACCAAAGCATATTGCATCATAATTCATGATCGTTTGATGGAATATCATCCTCTTACGGAAGTAGTTAAGAGTATTATATAAGTCTCTCAGTCTCGTTTCTGTCATCATGAGGATCGCATTCGTTGACATCCAAGGATTCTGCATCGACGGTATTTTTCATCCAAAGGAATTGAGTATCGCAATTGGTTGTAA
The DNA here is from genome assembly GCA_927349885.1 of Psylliodes chrysocephalus. NCBI lineage: Eukaryota > Metazoa > Arthropoda > Insecta > Coleoptera > Chrysomelidae > Psylliodes > Psylliodes chrysocephalus. The sequence continues at coordinate 6,068,508 of OV651816.1, read as the reverse complement.
ACAATACCACGCTTTGTTCACACCGTCTACACCTTATTCTAACCTAAATACGCCTGATAGAATTAGCGCTAGATATGTTGAGAAACATATTCATGGGATCAACTATTCCTCTGGAGACGTGGATTATTCCAAGTTAAACTCGATTCTGGAAACATATTTACTAAACCATGCTGATTGTATTTACGTGCGAGGAAGTGAAAAAGCCGAATTTTTACTGAAAAAGTGTCACGTGTCACGTCCTATAATAGTAGATGTATGCAAGTTCGATGGAACCCCGTGTGCAACAGAAAAATTCAGTAGTGACTCCAAAACCTGCATGTACCACGCCAATGGATCATTTAAATGTACCCAGAAGAACGTCGAAAGTTTACGCCAATGGTTTCTTAATTGCATACCTTTGTAATTTTTTTGTTATTAATAAATGATTATTAAAGGAAATGTTTTTTAATTGAAACCCCTTATTAATTTCATGCATTTATTTTCGTTTTACAAGAAGAATAAAATTTTTTATTTATAATTTTTACAATAATTTTCAATATTATAAACAAAGTAGATGATAGTGTTATACAACTAACTACATATAATTTAGAATATTTGGGCTCTGACATGTCACTCAAATCGATCGGTGGTGGTGGAGTCGTAACAGCATACCAATCTTTGAATTCTCCTTCAGTGCCATCATTAAAAATCAATTTTAATTTGTATCTCTTTGCTTCATCGATTGCTATGGAAAACGTATTTAGCTTCATATTATTTACCACCGAGAAATTCATCTTTCGCCATTCCGTTTGATTATCAAAACGTATCGCCATCTGTTGTACGCCCAACGGTACATTGGTATGCAGTACGTTGTTTAATATAGCCGTAAGTATAATGAAATTAGCCTTTAAGATGGCCATATTTGCGTCGGTTGGATTCTTCTAAGTGGATACTGATTAGGATAATATCTCTCAAAGCCTTTATCCCAAAGACTTAAATTTGATAGGTCTTTTAAAACTTGTTTTTTATCTTCATATAATTTTATGTCTCTTCTTAGTTTTTGAACTTTCTCTGCAAACTCTTCAATCGTCTATTCTCTTCGCTAGACATCTCAATACTGAATACTATACTTATTTTACTAATATTGTCGGGTGTAGGATACGCCTCCTCTCGGAGATCTAGGTTGTTAACCTTGGCGCTCGGCCAACCCAGCTGTAGTAGTAGCAGTAGTTATTGTACCCTCGATACTAGCAGAAACTAACAGTCAAACGTCAAACGTGAAACGTCAAACGTGAAACGTGAAACGTGAAACGTCAAACGTGAAACGTCAAACGTGAAACGTCGAACGTCAAACGTCAAAACGGTAAACGTCAAACGTGAAACGTCAAACGTCAAACGTCAAACGTCAAACGTGTGAAACGTCAGTCGTTAAACGTCAAACGTCAAACTTTTCGGTGCACATACCTTGCGTGCGTCGCGTGCGCTGCGTGCATTGCGTGCGTTGCGTGCGTTGCGTGCGTTGCGTGCGTTGCGTGCGTTGCGTGCGTTGCGTGCGTTGCGTGCGTTGCGTGCGTTGCGTGCGTTGCGTGCGTTGCGTGCGTTGCGTGCGTTGCGTGCGTTGCGTGCGTTGCGTGCGTTGCGTGCGTTGCGTGCGTTGCGTGCGTTGCGTGCGTTGCGTGCGTTGCGTGCGTTGCGTGCGTTGCGTGCGTTGCGTGCGTTGCGTGCGTTGCGTGCGTTGCGTGCGTTGCGTGCGTTGCGTGCGTTGCGTGCGTTGCGTGCGTTGCGTGCGTTGCGTGCGTTGCGTGCGTTGCGTGCGTTGCGTGCGTTGCGTGCGTTGCGTGCGTTGCGTGCGTTGCGTGCGTTGCGTGCGTTGCGTGCGTTGCGTGCGTTGCGTGCGTTGCGTGCGTTGCGTGCGTTGCGTGCGTTGCGTGCGTGCGTTGCGTGCGTTGCGTACGTGCGTCGCGTCCGTTGCGACCGTTGCGTGCGGCGTCGTGGCGCTGTCGTATTCGCAGCCTTCCTGGGAACGCAGAACGTCAGGACGTCGGATTCCAGAACGGTGGATTCCCAGGACGTCGGATTCCCAGACCGTCGGATTCCCAGACCGTCGGATTCCCCTAACTGTCGGATTCCCAGGTCGTCAGATTCCCAGACAGTCGGATTCCCAGGACGCCAGGGAAAAGACGGATACTCATTCGAATCTGTCGTCACGATTGCTGCCATTAGCTAAGGTCATCTGTCAACCCGTCACCCCGTCATCGGTCGCCTTAGGTCGAAAATGGCGGGAATCCGGTACTCCAGCGATCCGTCAACTGTCACCTGTCAGATCCTTAGTTCACGTGAACGATGGTCGCCAAGGTTAACCAACATAATTTACAATCTCGAATAGATTTTTTTTTCAACGTAAAAGAGGTTAGGAATTGACGACTCCCCCATGGGGGTTATGTTCATCGGCGTGTCTCCGCGTGGCGGGCCCCCGGGCAGCCGATCGTTCAAAGCGGGGGTTATGTTCACCTCGGCGGCGGAAATCCTCATCGGGGCAATTGACGGATCAACCGTTAAAAGTGGGGTTATGTTCATCGGCGCGACTCCGCGTGGCGCGCGCCTCGTGGCGGGCCCCCGGGGCCACGGGCAGCTGTCTAACGACCGTTTAAACTGGGGGTTATGTTCGCCGCTCATTGGCGAAATCCTCATCGGGGCAGTTGACGGATCGACCGTATGACACACACACGGACAGCTGACAGATGATGACAGACACCTGACAGATGACAAATTCTAATCCAACCGCCAGAGGGCGCCGCCGCCGCAGCCGATGGCCTTTTTCTCCCGCGTTCCACAGCCAACAAAAACTGACAGCGAAAAGAAGAAGAATTGACAACTAATAAAAAAAAGAAGAAGAATTGACAGATGACACATTGACAGATGACACATTTAGGTTAGCCAACTTCGTGGCTATGGCCGCGCATGCGCAGTAAAAAAGTTCCCAGGCCCAAGTGTCCTGACCCCTGCTATTACCAAATATATACAATCATACGTTTTTCATAAAGGGTTAAACTGGTAGCTTCCCAAGGTTAAAAAACATCGGAACAGTCCACAGCAACGATTCGTGAAGAATCTACTTCAATATGACAACTCAAATACCGATGGACTTCCCTACATGAAACTACGAACTAATAACTCAAAATCTATTGAAAGAAGTCATACTTACAATTATATGTGAATGAAAAATTTATCTAAACACTCAAATTTTCCCAAAATTACAAATACACGTACTTCCACAATTATGATGGGGAAAATAAAAAAAAACGTATATGGGGAGGCTAAAATGTCACATAAAAATTGATTTTTCCCTAGTCGACAATAATCAAAAGTGTATCTTGCTATTTTAACTCTCGAAAAGGAAAAGACCTAACCTGCATCAAACTCTCCACGTTGTCTTGTCTACCATTTGATATCGACAAGCAGAGTGTGTTCAGGAATTCATCGTTAAAAATTTACCAGTATATGTCTTAGATACCATTTACGAAAGATTAACCTAACAAACCATATCTATGTACAATAAAACTACATTAGAAAATTGCTCCTGACAATAATTGGTACAAAACCGATAGCGAAAAATCTTCTAGGCGCGTACCGAATATCACAAATCTACAATTTAAAAAAGAACGCACCTCGTACAGTGAATCTCATGAAACTGCCATTAAAACGAACGCGCCACGTACAGCGAATCGCGTCTCTAATTCAGAACGCGAGTCTTCAACTCGCCCACTTTGAAATTTCCATTATCTGATTTTCGGAACCAGAATCTGAACTATATCTGATATATGAACTGTATTATCGTATTCTGTCAACTGACTACATGTCAAAAATAATCTAACAAAATATACAAAAAATTTAGAAATCAAAACAATAATAAATTATCTATTTAATTCTATGAAAATGGCTTGTTAATAATGAATTCTTAAGAGGTAGGATTATAATACATATGTGTAAGTAAACTCGCAACGAAACAGTGTTTTCTTTTAGGTGAATTTGTATAAGTGTAACCAGCCAGTTGGGCCCAAAACTACAACAATAAAATATACCACTCAGGTACTAAGAACAAAATACTATACTCCTGACCATTAATAAGATGAATTAAATAATAAGACTTGTAAAGTTTAGTACCTTTATTTTATTTAGAATTAAAACAATCATCGAAATTAACACACTTTAATTTTTGTAAAGTACAGAACTACCGTACCACAACCTACATACTATAGTTACATGAAATGACTACCGTAAAAAGCACTAAATCAACTACATGGTTGCCAGATTTCAAGCTAATATGTAGTACTCCTCCTCCTTGGATTTGAATATACCTAAGAAATGAAATCTAAATATTTTGGAGGGTTTCTAATACAAGCGGGTCGCCTCATAGAATCCACAGGAACAATGGAGGCGCCTGGATTAAGGACATCGGAATCAACCTCTTCGTTGGGCTCTATTTCTGGTTCATTAGGTTTATCCAGCTGAAGAGAAGGTGTATGTCTATTTCTCAATTGATCTGTATGTCTTCTGACCATTTTACCATCGGGTGTGGACACTCTGTAACTTAATGGCCCCGTTTGTTCTGCGATAGTAGAAGATAACCATTTTTGGCCTGGGACAAAATATCTGCAAAATACAGGGTCTTCTTCTACGAAAAATCTTACTGGTTTGTTTTGAATTTCTTTTTCCTGCTTGGTACCGTTTCTTTGGAAAAAACAGGATAAACTTTATCAAGCAGTGTATTCAACTTTCGACCCATCAAGATCTCCTCAGGAGATTTACCGCTCATCCCCCACATTCGCAGCTCACGAGCCACCACTGATAATATCCGAAATTTAAAGATGGCGTCAGTACTAAACATTATATTTATAATTATCAGCCTATACTTCTGTTGACTATAAGCCTTTGCTTATTTGATTAATGGAGAAGAGGTCTAGCGTAGAAATCTGGAATTCAATTAGATTAATAAACATAAATAAATATTCAAACGATATCTTAAATACATTTATTTCTTTAAACGAAAAACGTTTTTACTTTGTTTCGTCTACAAACGCAATTATCTCAAATTGAGAATAATCGTTTAAACCCAAGTGTACATCAGCTCCCTTCTTGATTCAAACAAATTAAGACTACTTTTTTCTGTGTGCTGAATCAAAGATTTCGGCAGCGTCAGCACCCTAATTTTGTCGAGTGCTTTTATCTTTCTTGTGTCACTCCTTACTCGAAATGATGAAATAAGGTTTTATCGTATCCCGAATCAGAATTTTTGTAACCTAAATCTAACAAAGATGGGGAAGAGGAATGATACGTACGATTTATAATCAGCCTTTTTGCCGTGATGTATTCACTATTAAAAATGATTTCTTCGCTAGAATATTCAACAATAATAAAAGATAGTTACATCTAAAGCTCTAGAAGATGTAGGGGTCTATTCTGTAACGTTTAAATTTCAACCCCAGGTTGAAAGGTTATTTATAACTATGACGTTTAAATTTTAACCCAACTCTATTCGATATTCCGTCAATTTAGTTTTGTTATTAGCTATTTTATACCCAATCGCAGTTAAAATAGACATGGCAATGGCTGAAAGAGAATTGAAATTAAGCCTAACGCAGCTTTAAAAATAAGAGAAAGAATATATTTGACATATAATCTTTACTGACAAAAGTTATATTTTATAACCGAATAATACAGAATACAAAATTAAAAATAACATCCGGTTATTTTTATAACCCAGGGTTAATTTTAACCAAATTTTTAAAGAATAGATCCCGTAATACTTTATATTTTTTTAATTAGTGTATGAATGTATTCAAGGGGAAAGGGGAATATTTTAAACCTTTATAGAAGTTAACCAGAGGATCATAAAAAATCCATATAGTGTGGGTCTTGCGGCCTTTATAACAGAGTTTTCTAATTTGGCCCCTTCCTTCCATGTTCCATAACTTTTGAATAACTCAGTATTATTTTTTGATATTTAGCATAGATAATATACACCTATAGAACAATTTATTTAAAAAAGAAACCTACACATCAAATTTTAAAAAATTTAATTTGAAATTTTGAAAGAGCATAAAAAACTGAATATATTCATCAACTTTTTATTTTTCCACATGCCGTTTCACTTCCAAAATTTTCCTTTAAAACGTACATTATGAGAAATATAGTCTATGCAAAATGTAGTTGAAGGAGTTTTAATTATTTTTTATTCATTAAAATTAATTTTACTTAACTTTTTCATGGAAATTCCTGAAATAATCCTATTGAATTTAATGTAACAATCACAAAAACTAATCAAAATTACAATAAAAGATCCGTACTTAGGAAAATTTAAATGATTCATATCCATTTAAAAATTAATCATTAATTATTTTTACATGGAAAAATTCAAGATTTCCACATTAGGGCATCTCCATTTAAGAGGCTTAATCCACACGAACTGGAAAACTGTTAAAAACAAAAATGAAATATTGCTGTTATGACTTGGTACTAATAATAATAATATTAATGTTTATTCAAAAAAAAAGAAATATAAATTACAATTACATAGTTAATTTAAATATAAACATTGGTAACTTGCTGAGGCATTGTAATGCCTGTGTGCGAGCTAGGATATTTAAAATTTTTTTTTTTTTAAACACAAATAAAATTCGATATAGAATAATAAATAAATAGATAAATTCATGATAAACAAATAATGAAACAAGTAACAAAGCATATAATATAACATAAAACAAGTAATAAAACAAATAATAGAACATAATAAGCAAACAGTAGAACAAATAGTAACAGGGAGATAAAATATAGACATATTCGATATTTAATTCATAATGAAATATAGTTATTAAGTATTATTTTTTTTTTTTTAATTTTTAAAGTGGAAAATTTATTAATTATAAATTATTTTAGATATCTTAAATCAATTAGGCTATTAAAAATATATCTGTTATTACTTGCTATCCAATTTTTTATAGCATATTTATAACAGGAAAGTTTATTAATATCCTTAATGTAATCTGGTAACATATTGGATAATCTTGGAGCAAAATAATTGGTACAGCGTTGACCAACAGTCTTTGAAGTTATTGGAAGGTAAGTGCATTTACCTCTAGTAGGGTAATTATGTTGAGGAGAAGTTACTTGGATTTTTCTTTTAAAAGTGTTTAAAAGAATGTTTTGGCAGTATAGCTGTCTCATATCAAAAAATGTACTTTCACTGAATAATGCGTCACTCGGATAAGTTACAGGTTTTTTAAATAATAAAACTATGTATTGTTAATAACACTGTAATTCTATTATTAGTAAATATTATTATTAAATACATACACTCGAAGGTTCTGAAGCTGAAGTGCAGGCTATGAAATTGATATATCTAGTTTTGTGTAATTTCTAATGTTATTATTTGGTTCTTGTCAATTAGTGTACGATCTTTTCGAATTGCATTAGTTTATTCCATGTTGTCCTAAGATTTAAAATAATGCCGAATCAATATTCTAATCGAGAATACTGCGACATGGTATTTAATTATGGTTTTTGCAATGGTAGTGCTTCATCTGCATAAATCGAATACGAAAGAAGATTTCCTGATCGATTGAAGAACTCCTTATCGAAAGACTTTCACTCGTATTTGCAATTACTTAAGGGAACATGGTACATTCCCTACAGTTAAAAACAATGAACACCAAGGAAGAAGATTTTTGAATAATAATATTGTTAATGTGCTAGATGCTAATCCACAGATAAGTACCCGAAGAATTAATCACGCTCTGAACATACCACATTCTACTGTTTGGAGGCGATTAAAGAAACATAGCCTTAATCCTTTTTACATTCAAGAAGTGCAAAGGTTGCACGAAAGGGAATGCATTACTACGACAATTGCAATTGGATAATTCTTAATATTAGGCAGATGTCTTTTTACAGATGAATCTCAGTTCACAAGGGATGGTATTTTTGATTTAAAAAATTCCCGTATGTGTGCAGAAGAAAATCTCTTTGCAATAAGGGAATGTCATTCCCATCAAAAGTTCTCTGTGAATATTTGATGCGGTGTCATTAACAATAAACTAATTGGACTCCATATCTTTGACGATAATTAACTGGTGAAATTTACTTGGACTTTTTGGAGAACATTTTACCAGTGTTTTTACAGGATGCGGGTGTAAATGTAGGTAGAATGTATTTTAAATACGACGGTGCCCTCCACACTATATGCGAACTGTGAGAAATTTTTTAAATGACAATTTTCCTAATATGTGGATAGGTAGAGGAAGTCCTAATAACTGGCCATCAAGGTCACCTGACCTAAATTATCTAGACTATCACGTGTGGAGTTACCTAAAAGTTTACCCAAAAGTTTATTCGACTGCTATAGAGGAGAGTGGGACAAAGCGGCATGAAATTTTGTTTTTTGCTGTCTACAATGTAATTTTCACGAAAAAAGTGGAAAATGTATTCAATATAAAGATCAGTATTTAAAAAAAAAATAATAGTGTTATAAGGTATTTAATATCATCGGTTTCCTAAAAATATTTTTTGAATAAAAAATGTTTTTTGTTCCACTTTGCCCCTTAGAAGGGACAAAGTGGAACACTATGCCGGGTAAACTGAAATAGGACTAAAATCGCATTTAAAAAACTGAAGATATTTATTGACAAAAATTGCAAATGAACACGTTTTTAAACTCAGTGTCATAAGCGCTACACCTCTCATGAGTCCATCCTTTGCAGACGTTGCAGGTTATCTAGCTTTCTCAAGGTTTTGATTTTAAGAATTTATCTCCGCAAAAAATAGACTCCGTATCATCATTCTTCTCGCCACTTTGTACAGAAACTTGTTTCACCCTCTTGTATTTACCGTGACTTTGTTCTGGTTGGTCTCTTTTTTTGGTTTCACAAACATTTCTTTTTTCACAGTTCCATCTGAGTTCCGAGGAGTAGGGCTATTTTTCCCAATCAGTTCTTGATAATAGAGGTTTGAGGTTAGGACTGTAGTTTTTTCTCTGTAGTATTATGTCACGTGGCCTGCAAATTTGGTTTTGAGATGGAGCTGGCTTCTCTGGCAATTTTAAAGAAGGAACTGGTTCAACTCTTTCACTGCAGGAAGGATTTACTGTGTTGCCACAAGCAACACTTTCTTGTCATCCCTCTGCGGGGGTGAAGCACCACTACTTTTGGTGAATATGAGGGTATTTCGCTTACAAAATGTTTGCTACAAGAAGGAATGGCTTTCTGATCATTTTGCTTAACAGTTTCTTTATAAGCAGGAATGACTGTCTTATTATTTTGCTGAAAAGTTTATTTTAATAATATGAGAGGTTTGTCCTCATCGGATGACGAGTCTTCGTTTTCAGGAGCAGGTCTGTAAGAAATAAATTTATGGTTTAGGTATAAAATAAAGAAGGTTGCTAGTTCTAGCGCCACTCCAGATATAATAAAATTTGTTACCTATCTGTTAGTTGTTTCACTTGCTGCAAAGGCTTCTTGAGGAAAAATAGTAGGATTAAGAGGCCAAATTCCTGTTGCCTCAAACCCGCTGATTGTATTTTTCGAAATTGCTGCCTTCAGGTACGCTTTTTCAAATAACTGCCCAATTTTTCCTGTTGTTATTGGTCTTCCAGGATGATTTCTCAGCCAGAGCTCACATTCCCGCGTATAAAAAGTGCTAAAAGGAAGCATGAATGAAAAATCCAGTGGCTGGTAGTAGGTATGCGGTAAGTAGAGAATATGAACATGATTTTCCTAGCGGCTTCAAGTAAAACTATATTTTTTGAGTGGCTTGTGTGGCTGTCTAGAATTAGCTCATCGGCAGTCGGCTTGGTATGTCTCAAAAAGTGTTCGAACCACGTAGGGCAAAATATGTCGGTATTCATCCATCCTGAAATTTTGTGTCAGAAGTTATAAATTTTCCCTTGCTCGTGGAAATATCAATAACGGTGGAATATATCTACTCACTGCATATTGATAATTCAAATGCTTTAAATCTGAAATCATTAAGCCAAAGTATCAGCTCTCCAGAAAAATACAGCTGTCTGAAAGCTCTTTTTCTTGTTGTGATGTAAAACAACGATGAAATAAGCCCACTTTTTTATTGATGCTTCCTCAGCAGCACAGTTTCTGTTAACTCTTCGAAATAACGTCGTTTGTGGGACACTCTATTCAGAAACTGCCTTCTGATAACCCAAACGGTTTGATCTAACTGCTATAATAGCTTCAGCTATATCACCCTCATTCCAGGCATGCTGCGAGGATTTACGAACATAATTTATAACCACTTTTAACTGAAAAAAAAAATAAATATATATATATATATAGTACAGAATACCAACCCAATAATGCAATACTAATTTAAGCAAGTCCATTTTTATTATAATTTTTGGATAAGGCAAAGTGGAATGCCATTTTCCACTTTGGCCCTCCTGGTAATGTTCCAATAAAAATTATAATTTTTCCGAAAGCTGCAATGCATTCCATGTGTAAAATTTATTTTAGTTAGTAATGTATCCTACTTTCAAACAGCAACAGCAGTTTTCATCTCAACAAAGCCATTCAGTTTATTTCACAAATTCACAATGTGAAAAAATAAACAAATATTCGCCCGCTTCACCTAACGTCACCTTGAACCAACATGTACACACTGTGTTCTGCGATTCAAGTAGGACTGAGAACTGCTAATAGACTACCTGTTTTAGGTAAAGTTGATGAATGTATTCAGTTTTTAAAGCTCTTTCCAAATTTAAAATTCAATTTTTTAAAATTTTATGTATAGGTTGTGTCAAATTTTAATAATTTTTCTTAAGCTGGACCTGGAATTTAAAATGTTTTAATGTGTCGATAAATTGTTCTATGGGTGCAGATTATCTATGCTAAATACACTGAGTGATTCAAACGTTATAAAGCACATAAGAAATGAGCCAAATTCAAAAAACACCCTGTAACTCGGTTAAAAAAGTTGCAAGATCCATACTATATGGGTTTTTGTAATCTCCTGGGTGACCTCTATATAAGGTTAAAATATTTTCCTTTCCCAACGAAACACCCTGTATACAAAATTCTCCGCTCCACCTCCTTTTATACCATACAGAAAGTATAAGAAAGGACCATGCACTTTTCTTATGCAAACGGGAATATCGTCAAAATATCTAAATTTTTAATGTGTTAACTTACTTGGTGTCCTCAACAAAAGTGTCCATGGGCCCATTCTTATCCTATATTTTGAGATACACAGTGTTGAAGTTGGACATCCCCAATTTTTTCAAATGGACACCAGAAAAGACCCCTAAATATTTTTGGAAGTTATTCACTCATTCTGTGTAGTCAACATACTTAATTACTATAATCAAAATATTGTCACTTATTGTCTTGATTACGCAGATCTTTTTCGGTCAAACTAGGTATTTCCATCAAACAAAAATAGCTGAAATGGTGGAAAAAAATATCAGCGACAAAGTCTTTCAATATTTAATATTGTATACTTCCAGCCCAGGGGGGGATATCGCGCATGGTGTCATGGCGGCGCTGACGTCATGCGTAGAGTTAGTAGAGTTGGCGCGAAATAAATATCATATGACAGACGCATGTTGCAGTAGTTTGTGAGTGTTTTATAATAATTTATAAAATATTAAGCACGTATTTATATTATGTTGTAAACTTTGTTCTCTGTGAGTGGTTTTAGTGAAAAACATTGAAAAATTGCTGTACGGATGTAACAGTAACGATTAAAGGAAACAATTCAAGAAAGATATTATGATTTTTCGCTTTCCTCGACAGTAAGAGCTTAGTCAGAAGTGAGAAGTGGCCCAAGGGCGGCTTCAGCGCAGGCCCAGGGGAGCATGCCGTTCCCTAGATTAAAATTCTTAAAATCAATGAGCGTTTTATTAAAAAAAATATTTTAAATAGGCAATTCTACCCTCCTTCCCTCCCTTGCAGTGGCTTGTGACCCTACAGATAAATTTTTATATGTATTCCAAGCACTTTCAATCTTTCAATTATAAAAGGGACCTCAAACCAGATCTTCACATAATGTGAAGTTGTGAATGAACCAGTCTGAATTACATTGGTTCATTCACAACTTGGGACTTCTAAACTGAAAGCTAAAAATTTCGCAATATAAACAAAAGTGAAATTGTAAAGGTCACCAAAAACAAAACAAAAATCGACTTGTACTTGATGAATGAATTACAAAATTGTCAGCGACTAGGTCCAGGATAAATGCAGCGACATTTTCCTTTAATTTTGTATATGCACCTACCATATTTTATGTAGCAGTTATTTGTATTTGGTACATTTTTTTTTATGTTTTGCATTATATTATATTTTCAGTTTTGAGAGTGTTGTCTTTTGAGTCTCAGGAATTGAAGCAACTGCTAAATTCTTACATACTGAAAATAGACATCGATTGTAGAAGGGGGTTAGACTCTTGACGTACATTCCTGACTATGGCATTGATCACTTTTAAAGTTTAAACGTCTGATAAAGGACTTGGGTGAAAAATTCAAAATTTGCACATTCGTAGTTTTGGCATTGTACCGACGTTATATAAAAAAAATATTTTTTTAAAACATATTTTTTTTCAATTGAGTAATATAATGAGTAACCAGTTGCAAATCCTAATCAGATAAAAATTTCCGGCATACCTAGATGCGAAATTGTTACCAGGATCCATAGTTTCGAGTTGCGAAGATACACTTTATTTCATTATCCTGGTTATAAAAACTATTTTTTAGATTTGGAGTGAGGCTAGCCATATGTGAGTAGTAGGGATTAAGTGTAAGGGTTAAAGAAAAGGTCCTTTATTTCTCACAAGTCACTTTAATTGGCGACCGGTTTCGAAGTTGTCACTTCATCATCAGGCACACCTTGACTAATTCCATAAAGGAAGCGCTACAAAAAGTTTAACAGAACGAGTTAAAAAAGTCATGTGTAATAAGTATTTTTTAAAAAATTTTAATGTAGGTTAGGTTAAACCACCAGATGTCTGTTTGAATAAAATAATTAATTAAAACACATTTAAGACAATTATTAACTAAACAACACAAAATAGTTTTACAAGCACAAACAGTTTAAAAATTTTTAAGGATATAATGTTAATTACTGAAAGTAAAAAGTAAAAAGTAAAAAAAAAAAAAAAAGTTTAGTTAATAATTGTCTTAAATGTGTTTTTATTAATTATTTTATTCAAACAGAGATCTGGTGGTTTAACCTAACCTACATTAAAATTTTTTAAAAAATACTTCTTACACATGACTTTTTTAACTCGTTCTGTTAAACTTTTTGTAGCGCTTCCTTTATGGAATTAGTCAAGGAGTGCCTGATGATGAAGTGACAACTTCGAAACCGGTCGCCAATTAAATTGACTTGTGAGAAATAAAGGACCTTTTCTTTAACCCTTACACTTAAACTATTTTTTAGAAGTCGAATTTGTATAAAAAAAATAAATCATTAAAAAAAAAGGCAAAAAACTGTTCAAAAAAATATTTCTTTTATGTATGTATTTGCATTTTTGTTCCTTCAAAGTTCTTTCCTTAACTATCCCATAATAATATACATAGATATTTCATGTTATTTCTAAAATATTATCCATAATATTCATTAAATTTCTGTAAAAACCTCACACTTGGTCAGTATTTTTAAATTCGCGCCTATACAAACTCTACGCGTGACGTCATGCGCGTGGCCGTCCTTTTTTTGACACTGTTGATATCCTACCTTTTATTTTTTATACCATGCTTCCAGCCCAAGCAGCAAGCTGCCGTCATTATGACGTGATTTTTTGGGATTTACTCGTCAGAAATGTCACTATCCCAATTATTGACGTTACTTTGACGTTATTTGTGCAACGTTAATTGGACGTCAATACAGACTCGTCATTATGACGTAATTTTTTAGTATTAATTTATCCTAAATACAATATCCGAATCAGTAACGTGTATTTGACGTCACATTGATGACATAGAATAGACGTCGATTAGAATTCGTCATAACTACGTATATTTTAATACCTAAGTATTGAATTATAAAGAACCTAATTGGAAATTTGCTTCAACTGAAAACATATATATATATTAAGTTTGTTCGATCTGCAGTTTGTAATTTTTTTTGGTAAAATTACGGTGTCATATGTTTTGATATGGATAATTAGTAACGTTCTATTTTCTAGCATTAATCATTCAAGATTTTGTTGCCTGTCTCTTTTTAACGTATGGCTAACCCAATTCCGATGTCCTCGAATCTCCGATGGCAATGAGTTTTGCTAATCTAGTACAATTGTACTGGATCTAGTACATCCTAAAGGTAACAGGTACCCTAGAAACTAAATTCAGTACATTCTCCGCTATCGTCCAGTGTAATTAATGTAAGTTAAACTACTAAAAGTACCGTAAAGACCTACTAAATCCCAAACAATTGATAATATTGATATTGATAATAAGGCAACCAGAGAGGAAACCGATCCTAGCACATTTTTATGAAATATGGTACAATTATTTATACCAATCTAGTACTAAACTAAAAATTATTCTGGCAACGTCATATTGTCAATTGTCAGTTGTCATTGTTGTTTTCTATTTCCTAAACATTCATGATTCCCGTGACAGTCGTGAACGTGGTTCATTTTAAATTGTACTTTATTTGATAAGATGTAATAACCACCATTTTACAGTATTACTTAGAGAGTCATTGTCTGAATCTGTGTACATTTTTATTACTATTCGGCATACTAAAATTAAGAGTATGTTCCGTTACTCGCTTCAAAACTAACCGCTCTGCTAAATTAGGGATTCGGTTACTTAAAACTGGTGACTCGAATGTAAATGCACAAACCGCTATATTTTTACGGTTACTATTAAATCGAATGTCAATCTGTCACAAAAGTGACATAAATCTCGGCCGTGGTCCAAGTGTAACCAAGAAATTCGTTTTTTTCAGGGACCGCTGTCAAAAAATCCTGGTTCCTTGCGGTTATTAGTCAGCTAATAACGGACCATACCCTTAAAGTAGCTTTAATAAGTATTAGTGACTCGCTTGGGCTTGTCTCGTACAGCAAAGTTTTTTAACAAAAGGTTTTATATTACAAATAGCCACCTTCAGTTCTTTCTCTATATTCAGTCGAGACCTATATTTTGTATTTAAAGCAGCCACCGCAGAAGATCCGGCTACGCAAAGGTAGGATATTGAAAATGGCAATAGTATACGAAATGCTCTTGTTTTCAGTGGAGAAAAGACGTCATCCAATCCCGCCCAAAATATAAAAAGAGATTTATTACTAAATTCTCTCTTGATTTCGCCGCTTGTCGTAAAGTCTATGAATATTTCCTCTTCTGCAGTTGAAAATCTTTTGGAAGCAGTCCAAAATGGATCCCCACTTCACTCGTAACCTGCTACCAATTTTTCGTCAGCAAGAAAATACTCTTTAAAGTTGTGTGCCAACATGGCTACATGACTTTCTATTACTAGAAAAACAACTTTCACATACTGTTCTTCTTCCTTGTATGTTTTGACATACTCATTCACAATTATGGTTTTTTGTTTTTTGTTTACATTTCTGTTCCGCAGATCCAACTTTCTACAAAAAGCACTAACTTTATCACTGGTATCCAACATATATGTTTGCTCTTTGGAGTTGTAGATTCAGGGTATTTAATTTTCGAATATGTCGACCAAGTAACTCAATTTCATCACAAATAAAGCATCTCGAAACTTTTCAGCTTCCGTGACAATTTCCTCTTTTAATTCATAAACACGTTGTAAAAATTTTCCACGCGATAACCATCTGGCATCGCAATGAAATATCAACGTAGAATGTTCTGCACCCATATCTTTGCATTAAGGATTCTTGATTTTGGGAGTCTCATTTTTGTACAATTTACTACAGTTACAACCGCTGTTAGCACAATGTTGAGACCAGGACTCATTTCTTTGGAAGCCAGAGCTTCTCTAAGGATCATGCAATAGGTCCGAACAAGTTGCGGAGAATTTTGTTTCACAAGAGCTTGTACACTTTGGAATCTTCCAGACATTGTACGAACACCATCGGTGCCTATTCCAACGCGATTCTTTCACTCTATGTTTGCCTTACTAAAAAAATCATTTATATTATCATACAAAGCGAGTGAGGTTGCTTTGAGTTCTATAGATTTGCATAAAAGTAATTCTTTGACTGCCTTTATTCCTTCAAAAAATCAGACATAGGCAATTAAATGAGCGTCTTTTTTGCTATCTGTTGCCTCGTCAAGATACACGTTTGGGTCCTTTTGGCATTGCTACTGCGCATGATTTATCTATTCAACAATAATCTATATAGATTCACGTAAACGATAGCCACCATTTTAGATCGCTTAGCCGAGTCGAAAACCACTAAGCAGAGTTTCAATTATCCATCACTGATAAGTGACGCCATCTAGCGGTGAGTTTTGGTAGTAATGCACTCTTAAAAGCTTTGTCTATCTACTTGAATCGAAAAAAAATTGTCACGCAACTTTTCGAGACGCTGGTGCTATACATTTTCAGCTGTATCACCAATTCGGCAGGCAACAGTATCAGTTGAAAGATGTGTTGCAATTGTTTGGGAAAATTATTTAAAACAGTTTCTACAATCTCCATCGTAGCTGGCAGAATAAGGTCTTCACCAATAGTGTGAGTCTTTTTACATCTGGCTATTTTATATGATACTTTATAAGAGGCATGTGTGTGATTGGATTGTGTGACTGCAGATACAATCCATTAACCTATTATATATTTCTGTTTTATTGATTTAGAGCAGTGGTCACCAACCTGTCGATCGCGAGCTACCGGTAGCTCGCGGAGGCAATTCTGGTAGCTCTCACAACGATTTTAATTTAAAAATAACAAACTTCCGAAAATTCCACAAAAAAATCTAATTGTCATAATATTAAACATAAACAGCGGCAACGTTGCGGTTAGCGATCTGCCGCTGACGCCATCAAGCTAGAATCGGCTAGAACCGACTAGCCGAACCAGCGTGTTAGTGTTCGAGAACGATCAGGATTGCTTTAAATACGCACGGCGCGGCGACATTACGCTTAGTTTAAAACTGAACGCATTACCAACGTCCAGAGAACAACAAAAAATAATATTATGGCAAGCAGTTGTAAGAAGGTAAAGACATACCACTTTCATTCGGAATGGGAAGAACAATACTTTTTTACAGAAGTTAAAGATAAAAATGTGTGTTTGTTATGTAATACTTCGGTCTCCGTTGCTAAAAAAGGAAATATTGAGAGACATCATAAAACTGTACATTCTAATTTTGAAAAATTCCCACTACATTCTGCCGCTAGAAAGGAGAAACTGAAACAGTTAAAAAGCAGATAATTGGACAACAATCAATATTGTTAAGAACAGTCGACAAAAATAAGGCTGCAACTGAAGCATCGTACCGTGTGTCCCAGATAATTGCACAAAAAAAGAAACCTTATGAAGACGGGGAAATGATAAAACAGGCGTTTTTAGAAGCTGCTGATTCGTTATTTGACAACTTTAGAAATAAAGACGAGATAGTTTCAGCTATAAAATCTATGCAACTTTCTGCTAATATAGTGATGAGACGTGTAGAAGTAATGAGCAATGATATTTTTTTACAGTTAAGAACTGACTTAGATAACTGTGTTTATTTTTCACTTCAACTAGATGAATCAACAGATGTCGTTGACACTGCCCAGATGGCTGTGTTCGTCAGGATGGTTTTTAGTGATTTTACGATTAAAGAAGATCTTTTGAAGTTTATTCCACTGAAAGGACACATTACTGGACAGGAGTTGTTTTTTCATTTAAAAAATATTATTTCTTCCGAGAAAATTCCAATATCGAAAATGGTAGGCTTGACAACCGATGGCGCTCCAGCTATGGTGGGTTGTGATAAGGGTCTGGTGGCGTTATGTCGTAAAGATGAAACTTTTCCGCAAGTTCTTTGTTACCACTGCATTATACATCAGCAAGCATTATGTGAAAATTTCTTGAAACTAAACAACGTTATGAAACTGGTGGTAAAAATTGTGAACAAGATTAGAGCTCAAGCGTTACAAAGAAGATTATTCAAAACCTTGGCCGATGAAGTTGACTGTCAATACGGGGACCTACTCCTTCACTCTAAAGTCCGATGGTTAAGTAGAGGACGGGTGCTGAAACGTTTTAATGATGTTCTATCTGGCATAGTTCAATTTTTCAAACAACGCGATGAACCGACTTCGGAACTAATAAATTCAATATGGCTAAGAGATTTTGGTTTTTTCGTGGACATTACAGAGAAATTAAACGAACTTAATTTGCAGCTTCAGGGGAGAGACAAAGAACTAGCGGAAATTATTTCTGATATAAAAGCATTTATCAAAAAGCTGGAGTTTTGGGAACAAAACCTAATTAACAGCGATGCCAAGCATTTTCCTATTCTTTCAGAAAAAATATCTCAAAATCCATTAGAACCCTATGACAGCAAATATCATGTAGAAATAGCTTCTACCGTGAAAAATAACTTCAAAAATCGTTTTAAGGATTTCAACGAAATGGCTTTAGTAGCGCAGTTTTTTGTTTCACCCTTTATGGAAATTGATATCCAACAGTTTGCAACTTGTGTTATGCAGAACTTTGGCGAAGACATCGCTGCAACAGAAGTGGAAGTAATTGAGTTTTAAAATGATTTAGCCTTAAAATCGTTAGTCTCAAGTACCAAATGTATCTGGCCTATTGTAAGTAAAGACAAATATTCAGTTCTATGCCGTGTTGCCTTGAAAGTGAAAGCATTATTCAGTTCAACCTATTTGTGTGGATTTTCTTTTTCCAATATGAAGTTTATTAAGAACAAATATCGCAATCGACTTACAGATGAACATTTGGATAATTGTATTCGAATGGCTGTATCAAATTATACTGCAAACATTAAAAAAATTATCGATGAGTCTGAGTGTCAGCCTTTTCATAGAACGTGCTTTTTTATTTTTCAATGTTTATGCTCATGATAGTGGGTTACTTTTTTGTTGTTATTATTAACTATTTTTAAATCTTACGTGACATGCCGTTGTGGCTGGATAAAAGTTTGTGTTTATTTTTCAAACACCTTTGTTTGGTAGGTAGGAATGTAGCTATGAACAAGTACGTACTAGTAATATTAGTTGTTTTGTTATTAGTTTATTATTAGTACCTATGTATTATGTATTACCAGTTAAATAGTAAAATAAATACATATAATGATAAATTAACTGTGGATTATTTCATTTACGTTGCGTTACGTGGCTTCCGTGTGGGTAGCTCGCTGTTTATTCCAAAATTAACAAAGTAGCTCAACACATTGAGAGGTTGGCGACCACTGATTTAGAGTAAGAGAATCATATGAAGTATTTTACAATTGTTTTTCCCAATAAGAGGCAAGTAAAGTTTTTTTGTTCACAGACAAAGTTTTTTTGAAGAATGATGTTTGCTCTTCATATGACTTTAGTTTTATTTCAAAGAATTCTCGGGGCTTGTTAACGTACTCACTATGAAATGTTTTCAAATGGCTTTAAACTTTATTAGGTTTAATGCTGTCTGTTGCCAAAAAATTTTAACAATAGACGCGCATAGATCTTTCGTCTTCATTTATTTTAGTAGTGGTAAATCCCAAATTTTGGCTTTGCGCTTTACCTATATGGGATGTAGCGGATCGACATTGCCAAGTTTCAATAAACTCGCCTATTCTAGATCATTTTAAAAGTCTGTAATTAAGTTCTATATTAGGGCTCTAGGCCTAGAGGCAAGGGTCTAGGGTCCAAATTTTTAACGTATAATATAAGAAAAAGAAAGGTATGGGGACCCCATAAAAATTGTTATTGAAAATTGGTACCCAAGTACTGAAAGGTCAAGAAACACTGCCATTAATTATATACATGTTTCTCTTTTTTGACGCAAATTGTAGAATATTGCATTTTGAGATCATATTTTAATAATTGTATATTAAATATATACACATTTTTTTTTTTAATATAAGGTATGACAATTAACAATCATAATAAAATATATGTATTGTGAAGTTACAAAATTTGGCTTAATTATTATCCTATATCATTTTTAATAAACTTTGAAAACCAGTTTTAAAATGTTAATATTACACGTTCCACAAGATATTTAATCTTTCAGTGCACTTAAGATCTCCAGAGTTCTATTCATTTTTTATAAATCTAGGCATCGCTTTAGCGTCCAGGGCCTTATTTGGATGCAAGCGTTGCTTTGAATTTCAATAAAGTTCTACTTATGCAGCATTGTAGCAGTAAAAACGTGCCGGCCATTTAGATTTGGATTTCATGAAGAATTTTAAACCTCGCACTCATTAAATCTGGATCAGATTTGGCCGGAATTAACTCGGTATAATCGGTTTAGCTATGTAGCTTAGAATAATTTAAAATGATAATACGAGGAATTCGATATTTACACCTTAGGATAGTAATTGTATGAGAATAGTAGGAGAATCCACTGCAAATTTCGACCGACATCTGATAACGAAATGAAATATGTCCCGAAGACATGCAAAAACGTACTTTACCAAACGCATCCTGTGCCAATTACTGTCCTGAGCAAAGTGATTAAAACAATGGCACTTCCGGTGCCATAATTACCGAGAAATGTTGCAATTTGATAGCAAGATAAGATATATGCCATTGGATACCCATTGATTAATAGAATTCATAAAAGTATCTGTACTACCTCTTTTCCTGATCCAAACGTTCGACAGCCAAAATTCTCGACAAACTTTCGTTACCTCATACCGAGTTATAACAATATGTAATCGAAACAGCAGAATGGTTCATTCGCACGTGTACTCAACTATTCAACTTAACCTAAGTTAAGTTGTTATCTTATAATTTTTAAGACTTGGCCTGCCCCAGACAATTTATTTAATACACAAAAAATCACAGAAGACATGACAGTGATAAGTGTTAGCCTGAAAATAACAAGCTTAATTAATTGTGAACCTACCTTTTGAACCTCTCATAGGATTTGTATTTTCAATTATTAATAAATAAATACAGCTTTATTATTTACCATATTAATTTGATAGGTTTTTATTTAGGAATATTTTATTACTATTTATATACATTAAAGCAAGTTAAATATTCACTTCTCGAGTGAACCACAAGAAGCACTACTTTGAAATTTACTGATTTTAAATATAAAACGGTATTAACATCATGATAACAACATATGCAGCTTATCCGTAATGGATATGTCATGGTAAGTTGAATTATTATTAATCCTCTTCTTTAACTTGTATCTGTTTTGTTTTTGGTCAATTTTGATTATTTGTTTTGAATAATTTCACTTTTAAATACATTGACATTCCATTTAGGTGTGCCTGGAGATGAAGTAACCTGCTTCGAAACCGGCCACTAGTTAAGTTGACATTGTGAGCCATAAAGAACTTGTGTTCTTTCCACATTTGTACTCAATCCCAACTACTCAGATATGGCTACATATATATGTTTAAAAGAATATTCTTTTTACTATAGAAATGGTATTGGAGAAGTTGTTCCAGATATCTTCTATTTTGTTCCATATATTTTTCTCGTCTGCATTTTAATAGATTCCCAAATTATCTACTTAATATTTTTTTATGGTTATACTGGTTCAGCGCACACTTTTTTTTTGATGTAGCCTTACAAAACGAAATCACAAGAAGTAAGATCGAAAAATCTTGCCGGGCAGCTTACAGATTCAGTCCAGCGATCCTCACACCATCTATTTAACCAATCAAGACCGTTCTTACCAGGCGTTCAGTGCGTTCCCGTACGCAGGCGGCCGATATTAGGGGTCGGCTGACTGCGGTCGAAAATAGTGCAACGCAACCGATTGCAATCAATCACGCCATTGCAGTTCAACGCCTTGATTTTTGTGACACAGAAAATACATTGTTCATACAACATAACACAAATTTTCTTAAAGCTGTAGAGTTGATAAGTAAGTTTGATTTAGTGATGACTTTGGCAAAAGTCTGATTTATAAGACGGGATTAAGGGGGTGTAAATTAAAAAATAATCATAAATCAAAAACGAAGGACCTAAAATTTTTAGCAAAAATCAAGCTTTATAGGAATATTAAGCCTATTGATTCTGAAAAATCTAAATAAATTAGGGGGTTAACACATTCGACGTCCAAAACGCGCCATGCGCGTTTGTTTAAATTTTGCTATGTACCCAAGCCTCACTGCGTGCGTTCGATGCAGGCATGGTTTTCAAGGCCTGTAATTTAAACGGTACTGAGTTTACGCCGCTCATTCTTAGGTAGCGCGTTTGGCACAGGTTCAGCAGTAGCGCCGCAGTGTTAATTCGTGACTGACGTGTTTTTTGTTGCTCTGGTGTACTGCTAAACTTTAAATCAATTTAACTGTGTTTGCAAGCATTTCGTTAGTAAGTACCTACATTGTTTTGTATGTTGTTAGTTCATTAAAAAACATAATATACACATGATATTACATAGTTTTCATAATTTGCACGTGCTGCAAGTTATTTGACCGCGTTTAGCGCTTCTAGATACACACAGTACATGCATATGCGTAATAATAAAACTATTTTTTTTCCTGAGCTGTTTCTTTTTATATTATAGGCATGAACCAACAACCTGGGCAATCTAGAACGGATAAATCACCCAAAAAAACGGAATAGATATGACCCATATAAAGAAAAAGTTTTGGCGGAGAAGGAGCTACAAGAAGCGCTAGGTGCCATTTTAGAGGAAGCTGCAGGCGAAGATGAACTATTTCCTAACGGCAGTGTCATTGTAGGGAAAGATGAAGACGAGGAAGATCCGTTTCTTAACGAAAGCGAGGACGATCCAGATTATGTGGATGAAAGTGAAACTAACAGCGATTTAGACGACGATTAAATACTTGTGACAGCTGCCAGGCGGATCTCACCGACAACTCCCGTGCCTTCTTCTGCTGCACCAACTTCACCGACTTCTCCTACAACCGCTGTTTCTCCTGAAACTGTTGCAACTTCATCTTCAAATTGGACTGAAACAGTTCCTCATTAAACTGATATTTCTTTTACGGGAAAGCCTGGATTACTGATCAAACCCTCTGACTCACGACCTATAGATTATTTCTGCTTGTTAGCTACCGACGAGTTTTTCGACAATCTTGGTCAAAAAACAAACATGCTATTGAAGTGCTATCCAGAGGCTATAGTGATCAAGCAAGAATTACGCGATGGAAAGATATTACAGTCCCCGAAATGAAAGTTTTCCTTGGCTTGTTATTTCACATGAGCACAATAAGAATAAATAGGATAAACGATTATTGGAAAAGGCATCACCTCTTTAATGTATCTGCATTTTTAAAATTTATGAGCCGAAATCGCTTTTTGCTCATTTTGAGATCGCTGAATTTTGAAGATACCGATGACCAGACACCACCAACCCAGATTGGTAAAATACAAGCTTTAGTTGATTTTTACAATTCAAGAATGTGAAACAATTTATTCTTAAAAAAAAAAAGTTATCACTGGACGAAACAATGACGTGTGTGAAGTTAGCATCTCAAATCTCAGCATCTCATATTTTAAACAGAGTTCGGCATCCGATATAGTTATATAGTTAATGATAATTTTTATTAATAGTTTTGTCGAATTTACTATCAAAAACTGCAATTTAGAAAATGAGATGCTAACGGCCGGATGTTAGATTCCCAATATAGTAAATAAAATAAAATTAAAAAAAGCAGATGATAAATAGATAGTTTACGAATAGTTCTAGAGTTCTTGTTCGTTTGTATAGCTAAATTATTTCATTTATAGCACTGGCCATCTTAAAATAATTATGAATTATAATTATACATGTAAATTCGATAGTAAAATGCTGTTATTATGACAACTTCTAGAACACATAATGCTTCAAAGTAACAATACTTCCAAATAATAGCTTGGCTCTCTCTGAATTGATACCCGAAGAGTTCTAGCCTATAGTACTTTTTCAATAATTTATTCTATTAGTAACAAACAGAAATTATAGACCATAGTGAGATGCTGGCACATTATGACGAATTCTAGAATACATAACGCTTCTAAATGATAACTAGACTATCTATGCATAGAATCCCAAGTTCTAGCCTCTAGCACTTTTTGAATAATTTTAAGTATTAATAATAAATAAAAATTATAGACTATAATGAGATGCTGTCATATTATATCGAGTTCTAGAATATACAGTGTGGAAACCACTTATGGAATAAAATTCTTTATGTCATTATTTTAGAAAATTGTAAAAAATGCCGAGACACGTCAACTTTTAAATTGAGTTGTGCGTTATGTAAACATAAATTTAAATGTACAGGGTGATTCACGCAAGTATGCCATAGTCGGTGTTGTTTTTTTTTTAATGAAACACCCTGTATATTTGCATATTTTTGAAATCCTCTTAATGAACCGATTCCAACAAACTGAATAATGTATGTATGCAAATATATAGGGTGTTTCATTAAAAAAACAACACCGACTATGGCATACTTGCGTGAATCACCCTGTACATTTAAATTTATGTTTACATAACGCACAACTCAATTCAAAAGTTGATATGTCTCGGCATCTTTTATAATTTTCTAAAATAATGACATAAAGAATTTTATTCCATAAGTGGTTTCCACACTGTATAACGCTTCTAAATGATAACTTGACTCTCCCTGCATTGAAATAATTGATTATAATAATAATAATAAATAGAAATTACATACCACAGTGAGATGTTGGCACATTATGACGAGTTTTAAAATATATAATGCTGTTTAATGATAATCAGACTATGCATAATATCCCGAAAAGCATTTCACCATGGTTTATAATTTCTGTTTATTATAATATTACTTAAAATTATTGAACTCTTTGGGACTCAATGCAAGGAGATTCAAGTTATTTAGTAACATTACATATTCTAGAACTCGTCATAATATGACAGCATCTTACTAAAGTCTATAATTTTTTTATTATTAATACTTAAAATTATTGAAAAAGTGCTAGAGGCTAGAACTTTTCGGGTCTTAATGCAGAGAGACCTAAGTTATGATTTAGAAGCGTTATATATTTTAGACCTTGTCACAAAGTGCCAGCATTTCACTAAGGTATATAATTTCTGTTTATTATTAATACTTACAATTATTCAAAAAGTGCTAGATGCTAGAACTCTTCGGGTCTCAATGCAAAGAGAGTCAAATTATCATTCAGAAACAATGTGTATTCAAGAACTTGATATAACCTTACATCATCTCACTACAGTCATAATTTCTATTTATTATTAATACTTAAAATTATTAAAAAAAGTGCAAGATGCTAGAATCCTTCGTGATTCCATGTAGTAATAGTCTAGTTATCATTTAAAAGCGTTATATATTCTAGAATTAGTCAAAATATGGTATATAATTTATGTTCATTATTAATACTTTCAATTATTAGAAAAGTGCTAGAGGCTAAAACTTTTCTGGTCTCAATGCAGAGAGAGTTAAGGGGTATCATTTAAAAGCATTATATATTTTAATACTCGACATAATATGATAGCATCTCTCTAATTTTTTAATTGTTATTAATACATAAAATTATTGAAAAAGTGTTAGAGGCTAGAACTCTCCGGGTCTTATTGCAGAGAGTTGTGTTGTCATTTAAAAGCATTTCACTATGGTCTATAATTTCGGTTTATTATTAATACTTAAAATTTTCAAAAGGTGCCAGAGGCAAGAACTTTTCGGAATTTCATGCCGAGTTAGTCTAGTTATCATTAAAAAGCGTTATATATTCTAGAACTCCTCATATTGTGCCAGCATCTCACTATGGTCTATTTTTTCTGTTACTAATACACAAAATTATTGAAAAAGTTCTAGAGGCTAGAACTCGTCGGGGCTCAATGTAGAGAGGGTCAAGTTATCATTTAGAAGCATTGTAATTTATGAGCAATATGTGTCATAATATGACAGCATTTTACTATCGTTTAAATTTTATATGTATGATATTTATTTAGCCAGAGCTCTAAATGAAATTATTAAGCTATACAAACAAGAACTTTAGAACTATTCGTAAACTATCGATTTACCGTCTACTTTATTCTCTTTTATTTATTATATAGGGATGCTAACTTCCTGGACCTGGACTGTGTTTGACGCCTTGTTTCGCGAACATGTAATATTTTTATATGGAGTTTGAATAGTTCTTACTTTTATTTTAGAGTATTACAATGAAGTTTTATATTTTGTGCTACTTATTTTTAGAAATTTTATGTTTTTGTTCATTATTTCATGCAATATTATACTATTTTTAATAAAATGTTTGTTTTAGAAGGATTTGTTTGCTTTTTCTGGTGGTACATGCCTGGCGCGTTCAGTGGCACAGAAGGTAAGAAAGTGCCTACACCGCGCTAGGAGTGTTTTGTGTTTTTTTTTTGTTTAAAAAAAACTTGAATTCATTTAGCTATAATTACTTTCTATTTTTGGTCATATATTTTTTAGTTTTAATAAAAAAAAGAGAGTGGCACGTAGGGTACTGCACGGTATTTTCTGGGCAGCGAATGTGTTAAGGGAGGATTAAAATATAAAAAATGTCTTATCTCAAAAACGAAAAATTAAATCAACTTGACATTTTTAGAAAAAATCAAGCTTTATAAGAAGATTGTGAAAAGTTTTCTCAACTGGTTAGAAATACTCTCACTTGTGACGTTCGAACTGGGTGTGCTCGGGCGCCAGTTTGTTTTAGAGTGGTTTGCTCCACTTTACCTGTTAAAACAAATTCCAAGAAGGGCTGCAGGTAGCTGCAGTGAAAAAAGAAAATTCCAGAGGGTCAACGATATTATAGTAGTTATGTAGTACCTGAAAAGAGAGATTTACGACAAGGGAAAGAAATGCCAGGTTTCAATTTGACACATATATTGTTCAGTATTTACAAACGTTTCAGTTGCTATTCGGTAAAGCTAAATAATTAGATTTACAAGCCCTCCCCAAGTTATTGGATCTAACTCTAAACAAAATAAAAAAAAAATAGTAACGGAAATTAATGGGCAAAATCAAATAAAAACTCAATCGAAACAATGAGGGGTTTATGAATAAAACGGTGTTGGTAAAACGGCGATCAAACTAGAAGTACTACGCGGCGTTGTAGCAAGTCTACGGTCTTCGGCAGGGCGAACTTTTGGAATCTCATGAATTTCTCCTCTAAGCGTCTTATAGCTTTTGACGATTAGTTTATTCCTAAAGCGAGACATATAGAGACACGGCTCGGGGTGGACAGGAGCTGAAGTAATGTGCTACAGAGAAATTGGAAATCTAGTTACGGCCTAACGGACCACAAGATTAATATCCTGGTGACGCAACCCCTGAGGATGGCGCTCCAGACTCTGGAGGCGAAGCCAAATGAGCTCATACTACGACGCGGGATGCATATTTGTAAGTAGCAGACGCAACATAAAATCGTGAAATGCCGAACTGCAATTTGTATGTAACAGACTTAGTACAACCAAAACTGCTAACACGTCTCCTACATACGCGTGATTGTAATTTGTATGTAACAGACGTAGTACAACCAAAACTGCTAACACGTCTCCTACATACGCGTGATTGATTATAGCGCAAAACAAAGCACTGCTCTTTGTCAATTCGTATTTTGTGGTCGTTCGTGCCAATTTAACCAAACACGTTTTTATTTATATCTGTCTAAAGAAAATAATATGAATGAAATAAGTGAGATTTGGTTTCCGAAGCTGTATGATTGGAAGTTAATTAAAGGTACTTTTAGACGGTCAGATCAATTTTCCGTTCACTCTCAGTTTCAGTTGAACTGTCAGTTACCTGTATGTGTAAACACAAAAAACTGTAAGAAACACTGAAACTGATACGGAGCTGTGGCTCGATGGGTATACCAAGTTATCGTAACAGTTGTCAGTTAAAGGGATGTAATTTCCAAACTGAACTGACAACTGTACTGAAACTGAGACTGAACGGAGAACTGATCTGACCGTCTAAAAGTACCTTTATAAATCCACCTACAAATTAAGAATTAAAACAAAAGAAGATGTAGAGGTATGTAAACAAAATTTCGAGGTTATATTTTTGGGCGCTAAACGCTCTGATATGTATAAAAGCCTGCCGAGGGCTTTTTTTGGTAACGTTTTGTTGCGGAGCATGGAGATTATTTTAAATTTTTTAGTGTATTGAAGGAGTGTTTCTTGGGTTTTAAACTGTAATTTATATTACTTTTTCGGTTGATAAGTATATTTATATCTAAAAGCGTATAGTGAAAGGTTTAGCTATAAGGGCAGCGATGATTTAAAAATTCATCAGACTCGTACAAAGTAATAATTATTGATAGACACATCACTAATTAAACTGAGAACAGAAATTGATTTATCACAAAAAATACGATATTGCCATGTAAAATATGCAGGGTTATCATTCTAAAACCTAAGATTGGCTATTTTGTACTTATTTTTGGATAAATAGCAGCGTTGCAAGTTTGTCAGATGAGACTAAAATTTATATTTTTTAAAGACAACTACGCATTTTTTTGTGATAAATTGATTTCTTTTTTTAATTTTAAACCAAGAAATTAAAATTTTTTCAAATGTTTACAGAGTTGCGAGTTTGGGCAGTTTACATTTTTTAAAGGACAACATTCCATTTTTTTAGAAAACGAGTCCGTTTTTAATTTTAAACAAAATGGTAAAATGTTTTTCAATAATTTGATTTGTGGTAATTCGTTAAAAATTTGTGTAGAAAAAAACGTAGGGCTTGGTGGTAATAAATTCCGAAAATAAGGTTTTTCTGGTTTTTTAATAATTTCTTGTTAGTAGTAATATTAATAAATTAGCCATTAGGTTTTTTAAGATCTCACTACGGTCATAAATAATTTACTAAGAGATGTAAATTAATCAGTAAATTTTACTAAGCATTCTTGTGTCTTTCTTATTCGCAGATCACAAAACGTTTCCTTTTTAATCGGTTAGGTATCTGAAGGCATGATTTTTGATTTAATCGTTGTGTATGTAACAGACGCGTTACTAGTTTTAGTTGGAATACGTCTGCTACATACGAAATACTCTTCGGCAATTTCCGAATGTTAATAGATTGTATTCTGCGTCCGTTACATACAAATATGCACGCGGGATAGTTACTATACATCGACTTACAATTCAGAGTCTAGTCAACTGGTCGGGAATTCACTAAGAATCTAACTAACGGTGGGGACAGGGATCAGAATTAAATAAACCAAACGAACATTATTCGCGGAGCTAAAGAAATTTACTAGACGAATTCAAACTTGTATTAAATGGCAGCGAAGGTATCTAAGCTTCACTTCTGTTCAATAGCAAATCCAAAACATATCATCTAAGTTATTTGTTGAATGTTCAAGAAGTTTATGTTACACCATTTAAAAGAATTCAAAACTTAAAATTAAAAACTACCATTGATTAATTTCTTGGCAACCCGGTATGATTGATTTTAAAGAAAATATTCGGAGAAGTTCAAGCCACTTCTAAGTTAATCACCCACCCGGTATAAATGTTTTTCAAACTAATATTTATACAATTAACGAAAACTCAATTTTGTACAACCCCGGTATAACTATTTTCGAAACCAATATTTACAAGTTTTAGTTTAACGGTTTATTCAGTATTAATATTTCTTAAAACAAATCAAATTCTATTTATTAAATAAAAATAATACGAGCTAATATTTAATTGAAATGAATTAAATTATTTGATGTAACACAACAAATTTTTATGAAAATGATTTGTTACAAATCGATTATCAATTATTTTTGTGATTTCTACTAAATTTCATTTGTTTTGGAAATTAGATATAAAAAAAAAATTCCCGAAAATAAGATAAAACTACAAAAATTTGGGAGAAAATAATAAATTATTTTCATCTCCGAGTAAAATGAAGATAAAACATTTATAGACCGTTTTCAGTTTGAGGTTTACACGAATTTTGGTCCTCGGGTATACAACTTTCCACTCCGACGCTTAACTTCATTCATCAAATAATAAAATTCTGACTTTAATGAAACCCAAACTTTATGCGAGTTCCGTTCCAAGCGAAATAAATAAAATGGCGAAGGTAATCAAGCGAAAGTTGCCAATTTTCCGCCGTGAGTTGTCCTTCCCGCCCTTAAGGCAATTCAATTCTTTTTTCCGCGATTGCTCTACCTGCTACTCTTACAAATAGCTTTTTCGATTCAAAAGATTCCACTAGATTTCGCAATCGGAAGGCGATCTATTAAATTATAATAACGATAGTCGGATGCTCTTGGAATGGAGAATCGCACTAAATCGAGGAGAAGAATCGTTGAAACGTACATTGCACATCAGCTGCCTTACATACTATCATTTTGCCTCTTTAGATACGTGCGAACCTTTTTTCATTATTTTGATTATATTAAACATTGTCAGAAAAAGCTACCTAACAATTTGTAGCACTTTATCGATTTGTTTGAAACTTTCAGATCCGCTAAAATTATAAATTTTAGAATTTTAAATATTGATAGTGTTTTTTCTTTGTGTGACTTACGTGTTGGATTTAAAATGACTTGTGGTTTAAGTTTATGTAACTAGTTGGGACTTTCTTCAGTACTTATTACTTTTTATTTATTTTT
This sequence comes from Psylliodes chrysocephalus, assembly GCA_927349885.1. Taxonomy (NCBI): domain Eukaryota; kingdom Metazoa; phylum Arthropoda; class Insecta; order Coleoptera; family Chrysomelidae; genus Psylliodes; species Psylliodes chrysocephalus. The sequence continues at coordinate 6,037,901 of OV651816.1, read as the reverse complement.
AGAATAGGCTGGAATTGAGGGTGATAAGCTCGTACAAACCACACCCAACTAGCAAAGTGGCTTTACAATTTTTAGTTTACAAGACTATTTTATTTTAATAATAATATGTTGATATTATTGGAATGCTAATTTGTTTTACTAAAATTGCAGAAATCACTATTTTGCTCTCTGAAACTAAATTGTCATGAAATAGTTATTTACGTAACAAGTCCCGAAAGTGATATTTTACGGGATGAGTAGGCAGTTTCCAGGGCGAGCCGTAGGCGAGTCCTGGGAGCCTGCGAGTCCCGTAAAATCACTTTTGGGTAGCGTTACGTACAATATTTTTTCTGCAGCCGTTTATTAGATAAAATATTAAAAAATAATAGGGATAGATACTATAAATATTACTTATGAACATTAAATGTACAATTATAACAATTACTTATATTAATAGTATTAGGAATATTAGCAGAAATGGCTGTGTTGAAATTAGTATTAGACGTTGCAGTACTTGTACTAGCTTTCGAGATATTCATTTTTATCATCTTGCCATTTTTGGAATAAATTATAGACCATTTCATACATCTCTCTTGACTTTACTGGCAACAATTCATAAGTAGCGACTTTAGCAGCTTCACTGATTTCATGTGGAATAATCATTTCCTCGTCACTTTCGTTGTCGATTTCCATTTCTGGATCGGAAAATTGAAAATACAGTGGAACTATCAACAAATTTATTTTGACAAGCGATGTCATAATAAAAATTCCGTAAATGTCATTGCTAAGGCCGCCTACATAGATATTGAAAATTATTCCGAAAGTAAAAAAATCGTCCCGAAAGTAAAAAAAATCATTCCGAAAATAGCTACTTTCGGTACGATTTGTGTAAAGTTTCACTTTCGATTTAATAAATCATACCGAAAGTTCTATTTTCGGGACGGCTGCAGAAAAATTAATTTTACAATGTTCTTACATCTAAATAACCGACTTCAAACAGGAGGAGGTTCTCAATTCGTCGCGATATTTTTTTTTATGTATCTTCAGCGATAATTCTTTAACACGGTGTCCGATTTGCATGATTCTTTTTTTGTTAAAAAGGGGGTACTTCAGGGGTGGTCTCATATATATTTGGTCAAAATCTAATAATTGGGTCCATGAGAAAATCCTCAAACTCTTAATTTTTTATGTATGTTTAGCGATAATGATTTACCATCTTGTCCAATTTATATGATTCTTTTTTTGTTAGTAAGGGGGTACCTCAGGGGTGGTCCCATATAAATTTGGTTAAGATGTAGTGATGGCATCTGTACGTTTTTGAAGTCGTTTTTTTTTGAAATTTTTTATTTCTAATACTTGTTTATAAAATAGTTTTCACAATAACTATAAAATTGTAACATAAATATTTGTGCAACTGTTCTATGCAACAAATTTCCTAATAAAATTAAAATTCTTTATGGCGATTCTATATTGTTTCTGTAAATCACTTTTAGAACTCTTTAGTTAAACACATACAACTGTTTCTTAAGCCCATAAAAATACTTTACAAGAGTTACTAGAGATCCGTGAAGTTAGCACCGCCAAATCCGAATTTTTATAAAAATAAATTGCCATTCGTTTGTCCACGATTTGTCCACGATTGTCCAACAAAAATTTTCGTTTGTCCACCCTTCAAAAAAAAGTAATAGCAAATTTAAAAATTTGAGCCAAATTTCACAGCACCGCCATAAAAGCTTTTTGATAATTTCAAAGTGGTATTCGATTGTCCACAATTAGTACACGTTTGTCCAACCAAAATTTTCGTTTGTCCACCTCCCAAAACCGAGGTATTTACAAAAATAAAAAAAAATATTGCAGGTGGTCTTTGGGGACAACCTTAATACATTTCATACGAATTAGACACGACAATCGTTTGTCCACACATTATTTTCGTTTGTCCAAGCACAATTTTTGTTTGTCCACCCTTTAAAAACAAATTATATCATATTTAAAAATTTTCGTCAAATTTCACAGCACCGCCATAAATACTTTTTGATAATTTTCATGTTGCATTCGATTATTCACGATTTGTCCACGTTAGTCCAACCAAAATTTTCGTTTTTCCACCTCCCAAAACCGCGATATTTAAAAAATAAAATAAATAATGCATGTGGTCTTTGGGAACAACTTTACTTCATTTCATACGAATTAGACATGACAATCGTTTGTACACACATTATTTTCGTTTGTCCAAGCCATATTTTTGTTTGTCCACCCTTCAAAAAAAAGTTATAGCAAATTTAAAAATTTGAGACAAATTTCACAGCACCGCCATAAAAGCTTTTTGATAATTTCTAAGTGGCATTCGATTGTCCACGATTAGTCCACGTTTGTCCAACCAACATTTTCGTTTATTCACCCCCCAAAACCGGGATATTTAAAAAATAAAAGAAATAATGCAGGTGGTCTTTGGGGACAACCTTACTTCATTTCATACGAATTAGACATGACAATCGTTTGTCCACATATTATTTTCGTTTGTCCAAGCCAAATTTTTGTTTGTCCACCTTTCAAAACAAAATTATAGCATATTGAAAAATTTGATCCAAATTTCACAGAACCGTCATAAAAGCTTTTTGATAATTTTAAAGTGGCATTCGATTGTCCACGATTAGTCCACGTTTGTTTAACCAACATTTTCGTTTGTCCACCCCCCCCCCCCAAAAACAGATATATTTAAAAAATAAAAGAAATAATGCAGATGGTCTTTGGGGACAATGTTAATACATTTCATACGAATTAGACACGACAATCGTTTGTCCACACATTATTTTCGTTTGTCCAGGCACAATTTTTGTTTGTCCACACCATTTTATTAATAGAAACTACTACAATCGTTTGCCAAAAAAAATATTTTCATTTGTCCGTCTAAAATACCTTGTCAAGCAAAGAACCCAAAATATGAACAATTTCTGACATAAGATGTTAAAACAATTAATTTATGTGAAGAATAATTATTTTTCCTATAACCATAAATATCTCATGAAAGCTTAGCAACTGATAAATGGGCCATGTTCACATGTGAGATATGCTGTTTTATTAATTATATTGTAATAGTTAGTCGCTATACAAGTTATTCTAAATAGTCAGTTCGTTAAAAAAGCCAAAAGTTTTTAAATTAAGCCCAATTGAAATTTAAAATTTGAAATTATACGTCATCGGGAATAGACCAATCATCTTGTGTCGAAGTTTTTTTTGTTATACAAAACTAAGCCAACGAACAAACCGACACACAGAATGTCGAAGTAAACGCACATCTAAGTGACATTAAAATTAACACCACCTAACACCTAACCTTAGTTTTTTGTTTTGGTTTAATTTTATTATAATATGAATCAGCTGGATTTATAAAAGTTAAATCAAGTGTTTTACCCAATGTAAACGAAAATATGATTACCGAGATGATTACTGCATTTTTTAACAATACTCAGTTTACAAAAGTCAGAAAGGTAAGACTTTGTTTTAATAATAGGTATTTACAGTTTATATGGAGCAAGTAAAACATAATATTTATCTCAGGTTTTATTTTTAGATCTGCCAAGCAAGAATATGGGGATAATTTCTTTTTCCATAAGAGAGAAGGAGACAAATTACACCTAAACATAAAGTACGGCAAAAACCTTCTGATGTGGTTGTTGTAATTAACAAAAATGAAATTTTTAGTGCACAATATGCTTAGGATATGCTGCATGTCAAGGTTTGTAATATTTATTATGCTTTTTTGTTTTTATATTACATATAATAAACAGTGTATAAGGCCCTTTATTCCTATAAATATTTTTTTTCTAATTTTGACATATAGACATTTTTTGTAATCGCAGCAAGTGTTAAAATAATCTAGAAACAGATTTCGTTAGTGAACCTAGTAATAATTATGATACCAAAGAATGCTGCAGAGCACCTATGAAATTTTGAGTTAAAAAATATGCCATATTTTTAGGCTATTTTTATACCCTTTTCAAAAATTTTATGCTCCTCGTTTTTTGCAAAACTTAAAATGCTCTATAGCTTCGAACGAAGTCAGCAAAGCACCTCTGTTGTATAAAGTTTTTTCTGTAAAAACAGCAACACCATATATTTATGCACTTGAAATATTATATTTTTAAAAATACATGGTGCTTGCTAACCTTCGAAAGAAGCCAGCAGAGCAATTCGGTTTTTTAAAGCTTTTTTCTAAAAACCACACCCCATTTTTAGAATATTTTTAGACTCTTGAAATATTGTAAAACTTTACTAAAAAAATTGCTATTTTTAAATAATACAGGGTGTTTTGTTGGAACAAAGTCAGCAGGACACTTCAGTTTTTTAATTTGTTTTTTTTTATATATAAAAACAACTACTTATGACACATGTTTAGGCTGTTTTAAAATCCTAAAAATGTGGTAAGTACATTTGTTTTCAGAAAAAAACTTTGAAGGAATTGCGAATTTTTTTTAAAATGCCAAATTTTGAATATTTTATAATATTGTAGGAGCCAAAAAACGTGGTGTGGTTTAAAAAAAAAACTGGGGTGCTCTGCTGGATTCGTTTGAAGCTAACAAAGCATCCCGTAATATTTTATTTTATAATACTCAATAGCCTAAAATGAGACATAGCTGTTTAAACAAAAAATTGTATTTTTAAAAATAGCAGTTTTTTACGAAAAGCTCTATAATATTTCAAAAATGTGAAAATATGGTGAGATTGTTTTTTTTAAGTTTTGAAAATCCGAGGTTCTTTACTGGATTCGTTCAGAGCTAGTAAAGCTCTGCTCGTCTTGTTACATAAAATAAAGGCATTTTGTAGCTGGTTATATAGTTATTTTGTAACTGCATATCTAACCCTTTTATTTTTTTCAGTTGGTTGTAAATATGTGGCTTCATAGAAGAAGTGAGGAACCATCTGTAACATCTACTCAGTGTTATTGGAAAGGCTCTAATTTATCAAAATGAGTAAATATTGATGTACACTTGGCTAGATTGTTAAAGAAACCTCTTCATCCACTACAGGAAAATAAATCAGTACTTTTATATTCTTAGGATTTGTATATAAATTTTTTATTTGTAAATAAATTGTTTTTTACTTCATTTTTCTCATTTTTTATTAAAAGGTTAATAAATAAAATTTTCACAGATTTTTATATTTTTGTTTGTAAACAATAATTGAAGAGTTTTTATTAAAAATCACCAATGTTAATAATAATAACTTAAGTCAATATTATTCTTTCTCCTTTTTTAAAGCTACTATCAATAAAGGTATTACTTTAGCTTGACCTATGATCAATTTTTAAATTTTGTGATATATTTGGTTCGACAGAAAAAAAATTATAACCCTTTGACATTGGTTGTTTTTACTTAGATTTCCATAAAAAATAAACGGAACTGCAAACATGTTTTACTATCGTAATAACGAATAGCAACATTAAATTTTTTTTTTCACATTTATCACTGTTGTCATTTTCATAAAGGATTGATAAGAAGGCACACTTTCTGGTTTTTTGAAAAAGGTGGCAAGAATTGTGATATTTTTTAATTTATCACCAGTGATACCACATGTAGTTACCGGATTTATTGGAATATATAGACTTTGCTACCACATTCAACTGAACTTGGTTGTTTTTAATATTTATTACTGTGACATAGGCGTTTTTGTCAAAATGTTTCATTTTAAACTGCTGTAAATAGGTGCCTTTGTTTTGGTAGTTTTAAAAAAAATCTATGCATATACAGGTACTCATTCCTCTTTGATTTGTTCCAAAAGTTAAAATTTTATAAAAAATTACATTGGCTGTTTAAAAACTCATTATAATCCCTGAAATGTGATAATTAGGTAAATTAAATTAAAAAACAAACAAAAAAAATTTATTAAATTAATATTTACTCTTACAAAATAGGTTCTTGTAAGTTAACAAGCAATTATGCAGATATTACTAAGTAAATGTACTTGCTTAAAATTCACACACGAATGTGGTTTTAACATGTTAAATTAACTAACCCTTCTTATAACTCTTTCCACATGTATTCTTAGAGATGCTATTCTTTTACTTAATTGTACATCTTCTGGAGAACTTTTTTCATTCTGTGATACACTAGGTGTGGCTTTACTAAAGTGCATCCCATGTTTTCAAGTAGCTGAATATTCTGAAACCCCTATCTGCCATTATATGGGATCCAGGAACCAGTTTGTTTAAATACCCACATTTTTCTATTATTTTTTATCACTAGTTCTTCCACAAAATGATGAATAAATTCGGTATCTTCAAAACTTTCAGGAGATTCTGCATTTTCTTCCAGAAGGGTTTTTAGGTTATACACCTAAGAATTTATAGTAGCCTCATTTTCAATTTCCTGAAGGGGACAATTAGCAGAAATTGCTACTACATCTTGATAATCCGGTGTATTTTTATTAAAAAGTTTACGAGAAACATCGCTAGTAGAAGGTTGATTTTCTTCTTTCCAAACTAGGAACACTAATAAATATTTTTGAAGATGAATGTGAATAATTATCACATTCTGGAACAAAACACTTTTTCGTAGTCATAATATTTATAAAAAGTACAAAATTAAACACTCAAATTCCAAATAAATTCTTGATCGAGACCTCCGAGCAATTACTACTAGAGGGAGTCTTCCCCCCTTCCCCGCGCTAAATTTTGTTAGCAACATCTACTCCCCCGAGGGGGAAAATACCTCTTCTGTAATTGGCTTATTTAATCAGCGTTGCCAAGTTTGACAGCGCCAGTTCTGACACTTTCTGGCACATGTCAATTTCTTATTTGAATTTTACGGAAAATAATATTATTTTATAACGTTGTAAGGGTTGTAAATGTATATTTAAGATTTATTATCTCTAATAATATGGTTAAAACATGCTTTATGTGTAAAAGGCCTGTTGAAAATGCTTCTTCAAGATAATATCATAAGTAAGTACAGACACAACCTAATTATCAGAGGCGGTGCATTAGGCAATCACCTTTAATTTGCAATTAAACTTTCTTATTTTCTTATCGAAAAATTAAAATTAAGAGCAAGTAAACTCCAGCTAAGTTCGTCCTCATCCGTCTCAATGATTATAGTAAAGGTTTATTACTTATTATTATTTTAATATCACATCTTTGTAAAGTCTATTGTTATTTTTTTAGGTTTCCTTTTCTTGATATGAGAAAGAAATACATGGTTCCAAAATATAGGAATTCAACAAGTGACCACCTGAATAACTTTTTATGCTAATGAACATTTTTATTACAGACCTCAGGGGAGGAAAATATTAAAGAAAAATGCAATTTCGACGAAAGAAGTATAATAATCAATACTGTCACTACTTCTACACTATATTCATCTGCTACTAAAATACCAAAACAGCAAGTAAGTAGAGAAACTTAAGTTTCTTTCAAAAAGGAATGTTTAAGGAAAAAGGCATAGCCATTTTTTTGTTGACACTTTTTTTTTAACTAATCTAAGAGACTAATTTTGTGTATTGTTTAAATTTTAATTTTTTGTACTTAATTTGTTTTAGGTTTAAACAAAATGAACTTCTAAGATATGCATGGAATATCCCAAAAGAGCTAAGGAAGGTTTTAAAATTCTTAACAAAACTATTCAGAACCAAAAACATAAAATAGTCTTCCTGTCCAAAATATAAATAGGTATAAATATTTAGATATTATGAGTGATTTTTTATTCTATAAATAGAACATAATTTGCTTCTAAATCACTAGGTACCTAATGAACTATATTATATAGTACAAAACTAAAGAAGAATATGACATTATTCATGTTTTTTTTTATTTCTTTAAAAAACGTCCTAAAAAAAATATGAATATTTATTATTGGAGTTTACATCGTTATGCTAAAACAATACTAGAACAACTTAAATAATGTGGATTTTCACTATTTTGAGTTATGCAGATCATTATGATCTAAAATGACTTTTTTCGTTTGATGTGAGATTAATTATTCTACATTTTTGTTGGTGAAATAGGATAGATATATTAAGATGTCTTCTCTGATTATTTTAAAAAGTTAGAACAATATACAAAGACTGTTATAACAAAAAAGAGATATACCTTTACTTAAACACACAATTAGTCAGTTCAATTATACAATAATTTAAAGCAGAAATCCAGAAAACTTTATAGATGTGTTTTTACTACAAGGACATAATTATTAAAAAAACTTGGCACGTTAACATTGACGATAGGTTTTTATATTATACAAATCACAACGAATTACACAAAATGACATTATTAATAATTTAGCAATAAAAAAGTTAAGTACAATGATGACATTAAAAGTTGAGTTTCTCGAAATACTTTTTTTTAAATTGTCTCAGTACCTACCTAGTATTTTTCTAGCACAATGATATTATATAAATGTGCATTGTGTGATATCTTATATTTTAGGAATAAAATGATATATTTTTTGGAAGTTTTCTGTTGACAACGATTCCAAGAACTTTTGAAAATATTATTAAAACGGCCTTTGCAAATATAATTCTCAATTAAGAGCTTTTGATCTAACATTAAAGTTTTATTCTCCATAAGGTTACAGCTTCCTAAGAAGAAAGTTTAACAAGACTTACCAGACCCAAAATATCAAAATTTTACCAACCAATTGATGGTTCTACTGGTTTCCATAAGAAAATTCTCCTCGAAACTACTAAAAGAAAAGTGGCAGAGGCAACCGAAGAAGGCACAAAAGTCTTTTTCAAAACAAAAACTAGAAATTTTTTTAAGAATCTTATTATTGTTTGAAGTTTTACCATTAATAATTTTTGATAATGATTTAAGATTATGAAGTTCTATTATGTATTTTACTCTTTGATAACCTATGTTTAAATTTTTATTAGGACCAAAATAAATGATAATTTTCATTTCAACTACAAAAACCCTCAATATTAAAAAGGGGAAAAACTTTAGATTAGTTATGTTCAGGAATAAACTCTTTAAACATTTATCTACTTAAAATGTGTTACTTTAAGAAGGTATGTTATTAACTTTCTATTTGTACTTGTATTAATTTATTTCATTTTATTATCTGTTGTATTTTCAAATTGATTTTGATATTAATCTTATCTATTTATATATTTTTTATATTAACATATATGTTTTTTTTCATTGAAACAAACGTTTATTAGCTCATTAAATATAATGAATTTATATTGTTTTATTATATTCTTGTATGAATGATTACTTTTATTTCCTTTTAAAAATGAATTTTAAAGATAAAGCCGAAACGATGAGTGAGAATAAAAAATTAGACGAAAGTGACGATATTTACTGGAGCTGTCATCTACACGCTCCTTTTTCTAGCCATCTACACCTGAGCCATCAAGATTCGTCTTCCCTCCATCCTTACATTCTCCAGATTTACAGAGAAAACGCCGTCCTCTTTAACATATCCAGACCTTCTTTGACGGGGACTATACCACTACATTATCAGCTTTATTTGTTATCCCGAGCAATTTAAATGCATTCGTAATTGCTCATTCTCACCTCTTCTCTTGTAGATTCCGTACTCAGTTTTCTTATTTTTAGTTACGTTTGCACTGCTCTTTTATTTTCACAGCTTTAATTTTATAATGCTGTAACGCTACAATATGGATCCATTTTTGTGGTTTATTCTATTTAATGTTACTCGTAAGTGACCAACCTATTATAATATTTAAAGATTATTGTATTACAGGCCTGAAGATGTTCCTGTAAGGCCGAAACTAGTCGCTCCTGTATTTATTTATAATAAAATTGATTTTAAGGTTTTATTCTTCAATTGAAAAAATTATACCTTTACAGTGATTTTGTTTCATTTACTGCATTAGACACATATAAGACGAGTATTCATTTTAAAAATAGTAAAATAAGCAAATTGTTTAGTCTTTTTTACAAATAAAAACGTTTGGACAATGTGTGTTTTTATAGATTAAAATGATACGCCACTGAACAAGAAGGATGTTTACCTTCCCCCTTGTGCCTGCTTCCTCACTTCCTCTACAGATGTTGCTAACACAACAATCGCCTACAAACTCGTTTTCACGCTCCCTCTATTAGTAATTACTCGGAGATCGAGACACTATGATGACAGATGCCATACACAGTGCTGCTATTTTGCCATTTTCTGAATTATTAAGTGACTTTTTAAAACAATGAAACTTTAAATATGGTAAAAGTTTAAACAGAAATAATACTTTCAAAAAACATTTGATATTATATATTTAAAAGATATTTCTTTAACGATGTTTTAGAAGTCTAAAAGTAAGAAGGGAGTACACAAACGAACGTACATCACTTCTCGTAAACCTTCTAGCCGGCAACGTTGTGCGCTAGCTCCTATTGGTCTATTCCCGGTGACGTCATAAATTTTAAAAAAATTCATAACTCCGGCATAGATAAAAAAAAATAAAAAAAATGTAGTTTTATTTTTAACTCTTCTATTCATAAAAAAAATTTCAAAATTTTTGAACATGCCCCATTATAGAATAATATTTACGTATATTATAATTTACGACACCAGAGATGTATGTAATAGAAGGAAACTAACTGCTGCACTTGTGAGGATAGTGACCCATGTAAATATTCAATTTTGGATTAAAATGAGAACTTAATATGGCGGTGCTGATCTGAAATTTGTCATAACTCTTTTTTATTGGGGTGACAAACGAAAATAATGTGTGGACAAACGATTGCAACAGTTAGTTTTAGAATTATTTATATTATCTCTTGTTTATATTGTGAATTTTTATTCGGTAATAACGTTTTGGATTGAAAACGAAAATATTGTGCGAAGAAAGGATCGCAATAAATTAGAAAAAATTACATTAACAATTGTTCATATTTTGGGCTTTTTATTTGTTAGACCAATTTGTATTGGGTGGTCAAATGAAAATTGAGCCTGAACAAATGAAAATAATGTGTGTACAAATGATTGCAATAGTCACTTTAATAAATTACCTTTAGTAGTACATATTATAATAATGATTTCGAGTTTTTAATTTGTTCATAACTTATTTCTGTTGGATTGACTGACGAAAATAAGAACTGGATAAACGAAAATAATGTGCGAACAAACGACTGCAATAGATAGTTTTATTAAATTGCTATTAAAATTACTTATATTAATAATTGTATATATTTTGAGTTTTTAATTTGTTAGTAACTTATTTCAGTTGGATGGACAAACGAAACTAAGGCCTGGACAAACTAAAATAATGTGTAGACAAACGATTCTCGTATTTAATTTATATGAAATCTATTAGGGTTGTCCCTAAAGACATTCTCCATTTTTTTATTTTTAAATATCTCTGTTTTGGGAGGTGGACAAACGAACATTTTAGTTGGACAAACGTGGACTAATCGTGGACAATCGAATACCACTTTGAAATTATCAAAAAGCTTTTATGGCGGTGCTGTGAAATTTGGCTCAAATTTTTAAATATGCTATAATTTTGTTTTGAAGGGTGGACAAACAAAAATGTGGCTTGGACAAACGAAAATAATGTGTGGACAAACGATTGTCATGTTTAATTCGTATGAAATGAAGTAAGGTTGTCTTCAAAGATCACCTGCATTATTTCTTTCATTTTTTAAATATCCCGGTTTTGGGGGGTGACAAACGAAAATTTTGGTTGGACAAACGTAAACAAATTGTGGATAATCGAATGCCACATGGAAATTACCAAAAAGTTTTTATTGCAGTGCTGTGAAATTTGACTAAAATTTTTAAATATGTTATAATTTGTTTTTAAATGGTGGACAAACAAAAATTGGGCCTGTTCAAACGAAAATAATGTGTGGACAAACGATTGTCGTGGCTAATTCGTATGAAATGTATTAAGGTTGTCCCCAAAGACCACCCCCAGATAGCACAGGACGTCCTAAGGACGTCCATTAAATGTCCATTTAACGTCTGTACGTCCAGGACCAATTATGGACGTTTTAAGTATGTCCAATTTAGTAAATTCTCGGGACGTCAAAAAATAGATATCCGCAGAACGTTAATTTTACGTGCGTTACTCTATTTCCATGGATTCACATTCGCATTGCATTATTATTTGGTTATATTATATAAAAAACATATAATGAGATAATATAAATAATTATTAAAGATAACATTGTCCCAATATCCAATTGAAAAAAGGCCAAATAGACAAAACCGAAGAAGGTCATTTACAAGAAAGAGACATTGTTGACAAGTGTCATTTTATTTTTTATTTTTATTTATTAAAGATTCAAGCACTGAAATATTCTCAAGACTCAGGTTTTATAAAAAAAAAGAAAAAACATGTGTTCAATGTTCATGATTCGATGGTATATACATATTTTACGAGTACAAGTTCTATCATCCCGCCATTTGACTGTGATTCGACTCTGTGAGTTTGTGGTTGATGAATATTAATTTTTTGCAGTTTGTACCATTTTTATGTTTGAGAAAGGTGGAAATTTTCCAATGAATACTACAAATCTAAAAGGTTAGTGAATTCATAATGTCTAGCAGGGCAAACTTTAACAAACAGATTGGATTTTCATATTGATCTGCCTTTCATTTTGAATAAGGGATTAAATTATTTTCAGGTTCAACTGAAAAGGCAAATATGGCCAAATCAAGAAAAAAACTGACTGCTGTCAATCCAGGCATGGTTGAAAAGAGTAAAGTAGAGGAGTTTTCCAGTGAATACTTCAAAGACAAAAGGTTAGTGAATTCATAATGTCTAGCAGAGCAAACTTTAACAAACAGATTGAATTTTCATATTGATCTGCCTTTCATTTTGAATAAGCGATTAAATTATTTTCAGGTTCAACTGAGAAAGCAAATATGGCCAAATCAAGAAAAAACAACTGCTGTCAATCCAGGCATGGTTGAAAAGCGTAAAGTACCTAGAGGAGAGACCTGCATTAATTGTGTCGAATTAAAAAATTTCAAATTCAGCAAATAGTTAATAGGTATAAATTCGACACTAATTACTGTTACGAGAACAGTTCTCCTTTTGCTGTACTGAGAGGTATCTAAAGTAATAGATACCTTTTAGTTTTGGAGTAAGCGTTATGTTTTAACTCTACTTTTATTTCATAAAGAAAGGTAGCCCGAATTAATAATATTATATAATTCTTTCGACCCTTAGAAAAGGGGGTCGTGACAATATTTCTTGTTTTCAGGGCCAAATTATACCTTACTAAAGAACTTTTGCACACTCCTGAAAAATTTAACGACAAAAGTTCCATTAATTACAAATAAAATGTATAAGACATTATATCTCGCATACCAGTTTTCAACTTTATAACAGTAAATATAACTTGATCCTTTACAGACATAAATGTTCTCTTTTTCCTATTCTGTAGAAAAAAACTTTGCTACTAATTTCACAATGGTGTCTAATTACTGGAAGGATTACAATCATGTTAAAGTAGATAGTTCTTTAGCACTTAAAATTCTGTTTGAAAACGGATCAACTAAATCACCACTCTTCACCTGTGTTGAACAATCGATCCCAATTTTCTGCTTTAGAACAAAGTTTTGTAAATCCGGCAAAGCTCTTCAGCAGCACAAAAATCTTCATTATCTGCTTCAGTAGTAAATATATGTTAATTAACCAAACGTTTTAAATTACGCATACGTACATCTATTGCCTGAAGAAGATAACTCAACACTTGATATTGTAAAATAGTACTGGCAACATATCATTATTATTAACAGTAGCCATAAGTCTTGTTTTTGCTGGATTCCTTTTCTTTTTAATAATAGTCGCTTTCTTTTTACCACTAATATGAGCTAACTTACATCGACTAAGCTTAGTTGTACGTTCTTTTTATAATGGTGGTCCAGAATCTTTCTTCCGCCCTTACACATGCTAAAGTACACGGATCTTGACGTCAACTAATAAGATTGCTCTTTGTAGTCGATTTTATTATGATGTTGGTCATATTTCCACTGGTGGAAGCTTATTATGTAGGTACCGGAAATATTCCTTTAGTTTTATTTTTGATTCATTAAATCATTTACATTCACTGCCAAAATAATCTATAATTGTCTAACGGGAACAAACTTTAGAATGCGAAAAAACTACTTGCTTTTGGTAAATTCTTTGAAAAGTTCATTCAATTATTGCATAATATCTGCTTTTAAAATGCGAAATAAATTTTAGAAGAATAATCAAGAGTTCAAATAGTGCCACTATACAGTGGTCGTGGTCTAAAGTTAGTTACATATCTACATAGGAGTGTACAATTGTTTATATCTATGTTCAAAATTGGTAAGATCTCTTAAAATGTTTTGAAAATATGGAAACTAGACTTTACGACTCAAACAAATATATATTCTTTTTTAAAATACCTAACGCAAGCTCCTGTCTTAAAGTAAATATTGAGGTAATTATTTTTTTAAATTAAATTCCTACTTTGATGAAATATGAGTTTTAAACTCATTTGGGCCAAACCGATTCTGCCTGGTTAGCACTCTGCAATATGACATGCTTTTCGTCGTCTTGTTTATATATGGATGAGCAGTCTATTAAACTATATGTCATTGATGAGTACTTACTTGTAACAACAAGAATTAACGGCTAGTTGTTACATATGGTAGTATTAATTTATAAGTAATTCATGCTGGGTCAAATGACCCCTTCAAAATATCGATTTAATCAAATTTAATGGTAAATGAGTATCGGTTATTAATCAAGTAGTAACACAGGGATTTTATACCCGTACATTGTGAGTGATTATAATCAAATACATATCTTGTTAGGCTTTGAATCGCATGGATTTGACAGTCCTCAAATCCTTCCCATTAGCTGTAACAGACCCTCTATAACCATCCCGCATATTATGTTTGATTACTTAGAATCTTTCAAAATCAGCATGTATACATTTTTCATTTCGTCCAGTATTATTAAATTTTTCGTTCTCATTTTCCCATCGAATCTCTCGAGCCAGCAACATACCTACTTTATTTTCATTTTCGTCAACAATGCCCGAGTTTTCAGTGTTTCTTCTACAAAATTTATGGTAATACGAAAACTTTCCCTTTCATTCATATCTCCAGAGTCACATTCGACATATTTATGTCTTTAAATCAACATAAAACTTCTCAAGTCTGAAGAAAAACAATATTTTCCTTCACTCCGGTGATGAAATTTGCGTTGAGGGCAACTCTCAAAGCACATCGACATGCCAAAGTGGTAACTTATGTATGCGTCATTTCCATTTCTGGGACGATATTCAAATAAAAGGGGCGGAAGTTTAAAATTCTAATTTCGGAACTCGGCTTTTACACATTTCAATTCTCATTTTTTCCTATTATGGCTAAACTTCGACTTTAAATCGCTTCGATGGATGCTTCGTAAATAAAACCTTTATTTCATATTTTCACTAAATAAGTAGGGTCATGTGTTCAACAATAAACCACTACAAATTTAAAATCGCATAGACCAGTAAAATTTTAACCAAGAAATCAGGAACTGTACCATTATCAGCCACACATATTTGTAATATATTACACATAATTTGGTTTTAAGTGAAGATAAAATTTTTTAGTTATACATTTTTAAAAAAAAAAGGGTATTTGGTTCAATGGGTGGTACACAATGTACTAGTTCTGTGTACACAATGAACCGAGAGACTTTATTTAATACACGTATCTACTTTTACTTGGTTTAAAGAAACTACAGTATAATTTCAAATTTTTATTGTTTAAAAGCAAAAACCATATAAAGATTAGGTACAACGAATAATAATTATTATTAACAAAGAAAAGGTCACTGTAAAAGCAAAATATCTTTGTTGTCGTTTTGTGTTTCCACATAGTTTTGGTTTCGACCAAATATACTTCACATCTTTCTTGTTGACAAAAGCTGTATCAGGAACATTGGGCATAGTAAACTGCTCACTGTCTTTAGATTTAAGCCTTAAAAATGTTATGCAGTATTCCCCATCTTGTTCTACCTTTATTATTTTTCCCACAAAATATACCGTTGATTTTGGAGGATTAAATTTTACGAGGACATAATCTTCTACATTAGGGTTATGGCATTAAGCATTTTTAAATAGAGAATGAAGAGACCTTTCAAATAAGTTATTTACAAATTTATGGGTTGCAACTGTTACTGGAAGAAGGTTGAAATTTTCACATCGAAGGATGTCATTTTTTATTCTAAAATTGACGTGTTTCAGGATTTTTTTCTGAATATGCTGAATGAGCTACTGAATTTATTTAATTTGACTATTACACACTGTATATGTAACCTACCAAATGAACTCGGTGATTCCACCAAAATTTTAAACTTAAAAAAATTATTAAAGTATTAACTACAATTAAAAATGTTGTCTACTACGGTTACACAAGTTTCGGCTGTTCCGGTGTCAACCTTCGGGCCTTCGACGTCGCTCAGACGGCAGCTAGGGGGTGGATAGCTTACAAGAATTCCGGAAATAGTAGACAAATGAGTAGGCGCCAACTGGGTCTATATAGTGGCCAAACTATGATCCTATTTCCCCAAAAACCCAGTAAATGAGGAAAGAAATAAAAGACAAACCTCAACTTATGTTCCTTTATAAAAAAAAAGGAAAAATATTTACTAAATATATCAACTTTAAATTTCAACAATTTATTATGAGTTTGACAAATTAATAAAACTAATTAATTACCTAATGGATTTAGATAATCCAAAAAAAATAAGTTGGAGGAAACTAAAGGGAAAGTTTACACCATATATGTATATGCATAACCCAAAATAAATTATTAAACGTATCAAAATATGGCACGGTTCGTCGTTAGCTTGGTACCAGGCATGACGCTTGCGCAAAATATTAATTTCCATCTTACATAAAATATAAAATAATAGTTAACTTAAATCTCGTGCATAACCGCAACTATACTACATCATATATTATAAACTAAACAGTAAACTTATAATCCTTATAAGCTTATAACCCTCTCCAAATTGGAAGGCGATATTTGCTTAACTTTTGGTTAAGACCAAACTACCCAAAAGAAAATTATTAAACCATGAAATTTTATAATTAAGTATAATTCATAGAACTAAATAAAAATATCAAAAAAAAATAAAAATACAATGAACATATAAAGGACTTTAGACACAGAGGTTATTTACTTAAACTCCCAGGTTGGAAGAGGTTACTTAATCTTTGCCCCCACACGGGTCTTCTGAGATTGCTTAACTTATACGTTAAGTCTTATCATAAAAAAAAAATAAAATGTAAAAATGAAGGATAAGGTTAAATTTGACTGCAGCTCTTAATAACTGAAGGTTTACAACTTAAGCGTAGAAGCAGTCCAGATGTTCTGCAACTAGAAGAATCACTACTTTAGCATTAAGTGGTTATTAAAAATAAATGAAAAATACACAAAGGACTTCAGACACCGTTGATATACTTTAAAGCTCCCATAAATAGGAAGAGGTTGTTAAATCTCTGCCCCCACACGGATCTTCTGAGATCGCTGAACTTGATCGTTAAGTCTGGTCCATTTAATAATGAATAAATTGAAAAAGTAAAATTATGACAGTAGCCCTTAATAACTGAAGAATTACAACTTAAACGTGGAAGCAGTCCAAGTGTTCTGCGACCCGAAGTATTACTACATCAGCATTAAGTGCTTAAATTAAGAAAAAGTTTGAAATATTAATCAATTAAACGATGTAATATTTGATAATACATAAGTTATGAGTGAAAGAACCCTAGAACATTCTGTGCTCAACAGTATAAATAATGTTGAGAATACCTTGACAACATTCGGTTGAAAGTGAATGTATAGTTTAACAATGCACACATGAAACTTTCAATATAACGTATAAAAAAAACCTGATAGTAGGGTGTCTTCTTTCACAGCATTCCCATCTTCCTATCCAGAACGAGAATCATCATTGTAAATCTAGCTACAAGTAAGCTAGGCGGCTAGCATACCAATGTTCTGTGTTCCCTCGATGAAACCGTTGAACTCCAGACGCTACCCCCTGGGTGAAACTGTCGTCGAATCCTGGGTTAACAACCCCCCTGGGTGAAACCCTTAAAATATTACAAAGAAAAATGTCAATACACATTGACTCAAGTATCCCGAACTATAGGATTACCCAAAAATGTACATAAACTAGAAACTATTCAGCATCTGGGATGAAGAAAAATTACATTGGCTCAACAGTGAGTCATAAACAGTATTATGAGCTCAAATAATTAAAATTCTGTTACACCATGCCATAACATAAAAGAAATTTACAGCCACATGGTGCGTAACATAACCAAATATATACAAAACATACCTTTTTCGTAAAGGGTTAACTTGGTAGCCTTCCAAGGATGAGAAACACGTGAGATGATCCACAGCACAACAATATTCCACACTCCAAATGCTGTGAACTTCCAAATATTGCGTTAAAATCCTATAATAGATATGGGCTGGACCAATGACCATAGGAATTTACCAATACACTAAAATTCTCCTCAAAATACGAAATGTCCATTTACCCACAATTAACCATGAAGTAGAATCTAAAATCCCCTTTAATTAGGTAAGCCGATGGGGCTAAATATTAACAAAATTCTACTTCGACGCAAAATTCGTCCTTCTCGTGATTCAATACCCACTGACTAAAAAAAATACGTCAGCCGGCCAAAATGGCCGAAATCCCTTTCCGATAAATTTCAAGCCAAGTGGGTTCAGAAATTCATCCTCAAGAATTCCCCACTATATAACTTAACAGACCATTTACGAAAGGTACCCTAAAAACTATATTTATATACAGTGTAACTACATTTGGGAAACTGTTCCCGACAAAAAATTAATACAACAGCGATCGCAAAAAAATCCCTCACGACTTAAAATCGCTCATTGTGAAAATACCTTACCTCGGGTTCTGAGCCCGATATTGGAACGTCCTATAAACATGACACTTGTCGGTGTTCTGTCGTCAAATGACGTTTATGTCATTCACTGTCACAATTAAAAAATATTAACCTAACACTGACAGTCATAACAAAAACACGCAATGAAATTCTTAAAGAATGGTATCGTAAATAATTAATTACCCAAAGGTGAGACTATAATACATAATATATATAAGTTTACAACGAAACTTGGTCTATTTTTAGGAGAACTACTATCCTTTTACTTAGTGGTGAGATGAAATAAATTATATTAATGATGTCCGAAAGTTAGAATACAGGTGAAATTAGTTAATGACAAAAATAATAGTGATATCAATACGATTTTACCCTTTTTTTTCGTATGATTAACCAGGTAAGCCAAAACAATTTTATTAATTCGTGGGGCCAAAAATGAACGTTACAGATTTTCATCGATAATGCTTAAAAAGAAACCGTACATTTTGGTAAATTTAATAAAATTATTAAAAACCAATTTAGTTATAAATGTTAAGGGAAAATAAATTGTAAGATAACTGAAAAGTTCCTGTGTGAAAGGTACGTGGTTCAAATCCGGGTTGAAGCCAAATTATTTTTTTAATTTATTTTATTTTATAGATCAGTAAAATCTCGAAATTCAAATCTTTCTGTTAAATTTATATAAAATTGTAATTTTAAGTTAGCAGCCTCTAAATTACTTATTAAAATGTAAATTTGTAGAAAAAATATACTATACAATTTCTAGTGGTCTCCTTGTATCGCACTCCGCCTATGTGGCGTTGTGCTCAAACTTCGTCTCCGTGCAATTTGGTCGTCTTATCTATCCACTCTTATTGCCAAACTACTATTTGGCTTGCATAAATATTTCATCCAATTTTGTAGATCGTATGTTTTGAAAGTAACATACGAAAGTAGATAGGTACTCAGAAAATCCTATTACCGTAAAAAAAAGTCAGTCTTTACAATACTTATGGTTTGAATTAAAAAATTATGCACAAAAACAAATGTAGTAGGTATTGTCGAAATAATCCCTTTATTATTTGTTATTGTTTTTGAAGTAATATTATTTGAATTTTTAAAATAGTTCCAAGCCAACCATACCTATTTTGATTTTAACAAAAAAAAAAAAATAAAGATATATCGGAATTTGAATAAAAACCGACATCGCTGTTTATAATTTAGCGCTTTGACCTTATATTCATCTAACAAGCGAACTTACAGAATAGAGTTTTAAGCAAAATATCAGAGATTAGGGACATAAAGATAGGAAACGCAACACATACTTTGATTTTCTTTTACTATACGGATAATGGTCGCACTGCGCAGCTTTCTGAGTGCCTTTTAAAAGGAGATAGAAAACTCCGCCATTTTAAACCCTTATTACGTGTTGCCTACATCTTGGCGCAATATTTTTTATGGGTGCGTTTTAATCATCCGCTTCTGCTTCGGAATTGTCGGTTTTCTTGTTTTAATCTGACAGGTTAAAACGACTAAACCGACAATTTCGGAAGCAGAAGTGGATGATTAAAACGCACCTGATATTTTGCTTGCTGCTGTCAGTGAATATTATTTTTGAAGTCACAGTTTATTGCTAAAGAATCAGTTAGCTCACTCGGACTAGTTGAAAGTTCCAAAATAACATCCACTCCAGGGATACAAATTCAGGATACGCAGAAGACTGCTGTTTTATTATAGGCGGTTGTCATATATTGTATTATCCGAGTTACACAGTGTACAAACTGAAACATTGAGATCAAAAGTGCCGACGCAGAGTGAGTGATCTGATTCTTTAGCTGTAAACTGTGTCACAGGGTTCAAAATGGCCGCGCCCTATGTTGGGCGTGTCGGACCTCTCTCTTGCCTCGTATAGTAATCAAAGTATGTGAAACGCAACGACCGCGGCAATGATGGCGTCATCTATGCGTCTCAGATGTTAACTAAAAATATACGTCGTTTGCAGACAGACCAGTGTTGCCAACTATTTTTTTAAGAAGTCGTACAAGTAGAATAGAAAAATGGTATTTCGACATAAAAATCGTACAATCGTACATATATAGCATAATATAGCTTAAATGGAATGAAAAAAATAAAAAAACACTTTGGCATGATAATTTATTTATCTATTTATAAAAATGTCTGAAACGAAAAAAAAAACTAAAGAAAATACATGAAACTTTAAATTACGCACAAAGTAATCAATGACTGTAGTAAAGGGGCTATGTTCATTCTGCCTCATTCCCCATGTTAAATCCCATAAGAAATCGCTAAGGTTCATTCTGTCAATTTTTGTCTAAATCAAGGTCACACCATCTCAACTAACTCGCCGAGCCACCAACGGGGGGAGTGTAAGGAGTGGGGGGATTAAATATCTTTTAACGTCGAATAGAATTTTTGCGTAGAACGAAAAGCCAGAAGGGCCTTAGCATATATCTCAGCTATCGTTGGTCTGATTTAAACGGGAAAAACGGCATTATGAAGAGAACGGGGTATAGATTAAAGCTGAAGAGAAAAATAATATGCAAAGCCAGAAGGGCCTTAGCGTGTAACTTCACGGCTGTTGGTCCGATTCAAACGAGAAAAAAACTGCATTACGTAGAGAACGTGGTATAGATTAACGTACAAGAGAAAAATCATGCGCAGAAGAAGCCGACCCCTTTCATTTCCGCGAACCACCCCCTCATTGAAAAATCGATCAATCATAGTGTGTGATACCTCGTTGGAAAGGGTTCTAAGCATAGATTACATAAAAATAATTTAAAAAATTTCTACTGCCCCCTTTCATCCCCGCGAACCACCCCCTCATTGAAAATCGATCAATCATAGTGTGTGATACCTCGTTGGAAAGGTCTTAACGTACAGAGTAAGGGAAAAATAAGCAAAAAATTACACCTACCCTCCTTCACCCCCACGACCCCCCTCATGCTTATAAAATATAAAACATGTGATACGTCGGTCTTAACGTACAGAGTAAGGGAAAAATAATGAAAAAATTAATCTCCTTTGACAGAAAAATCATGCGCAATGCCACAAGGGCCTTAGTACGTATCTTCACTGCTATTGGTCCAATTCAAACGGGAAAAACGGCATTAAGTAGAGATCGTGGTATAGATTAACGTTGAAGAGAATTTTTGCGTAGAACGAAAAGCCACAAGGGCCTTAGCGAATATCTCAGCTATCGTTGGTCCGATTTAAACGGGAAAAACGGAATTACGTAGAGATCGTAGTATAGATTACCGTCGAATAGAAAAATCATGCGCAGAACGAAAAGCCACAAGGGCCTTAGCAAATATCTCAGCTATCGTTGGTCTGATTTAAACAGGAAAAACGACATTACGTAAAGAATGATGAACATTGAACAGAAAACTCATGTGTAAAGCCAGAAGGGCCTTAGCGTATATCACGTGGTCCGATTTAAGCGGGAAAAACGGCATTACGTAGAGAATGATTAACGTAGAAGAGAATTTTTATGTAAAGCCAGAAAGGCCTTAGCGATTCAAACGGCTACGTGTAGAGAATGACATCTAGTTGTCATTTCGCACATGCGCAGTTCATAATGCCGTTTTCATATCTTTGTTAATATCGATCGGATTTGAACGATGAAAATGGTAGATGACAATGTCATCTAGATGGCATGTGCACATGCGCAGTTCAAGGGTCAGTTCTCGCTTGTCACTTTATATCTTCGTTAATATCCCATCAGATGTCTTGAACGATGATGGCGATCATCGTTCACGTGAACTAACCATATACAAGATGGCGGAGTCAAAAGGACTTGTCAACTGTCAAGTATAACTTCGTTGCTATTGGTCGGAAAGGAATGGGGGAAACAAACAGTTGATGTATTCGTTTCGTTTCGTTACGTTTCGTTACGTTTCGTTACGTTTCGTTACGTTTCGTTACATTTCGTTACGTTTCGTTACGTTTCGTTACGTTTCGTTACGTTTCGTTACGTTTCGTTACGTTTCGTTACGTTTCGTTACGTTTCGTTACGTTTCGTTACGTTTCGTTACGTTTCGTTACGTTTCGTTACGTTTCGTTACGTTTCGGTTACGTTTCGTTACGTTTCGTTACGTTTCGTTTCGTTACGTTTCGTTACGTTTCGTCACGTTTCGTCACGTTTCGTCACGTTTCGATACATTTCATTACGTTTCGTTTCGTGGACAAAAGGACCTAAGTCTCGGTGGCATGTCACCAGGTGCAAAATGGTCAAAAGGATCTTAGGCAGACAAACGGAAAGATAGACAGACAAAAATACAGATAAAAGGACAGGCAGACGGAAAGAGGAGACAAATATCTCCTTAAAATTTATTGATACGAGGATCCAAAAAGACCTAAACATTGAATAATACTTAGAAATCATGTAGAGAGCAAAACACGCCTAAGAACAAAAAACTACTGAAGAAGAAGATGAAGAGTGAAACGTTGAAAGGTTGATATCCGTAGAAATTTATAGAAAAAAGAATGGAAAATCGTAGAAATCTTTAAAGAATACACGCTGCTGCATTGTCAAAGGGGCCGTAATAAATGTAATAACCAAGGAGACATTACTTTTATGGATCTCTGAATACGGGAAGGTAGCAGTCAAAAGTTCAGTATTTTAGAATAAGTCTAAGAAGTCGTATTATTATTATAGTCATACATTATCGTCGTTTCCTTATTACTTACAAGTACAATAAAAATACTCTACGTCCATTGTCGATGGTAAAAAGGTAACAAAATACTCTTCGTCCATTATCGTCCATTATCGTATGTAAACCTGCGCAGTACGTTATTGTCGTGTCATCGTCTTAATCTTTATTAAAAATAAATACAATTACAATATACCATCATCGTTTGTACTTGATTATCTTCACATTTAACATTTTCAATCTTAATAATCATCTGTAAAACATTTATTATTACCATCTCTTTTTTTCAAGCTATCAACCTAAAAAATATCGCAGCTATCCAACCATTGTCATCTCTACAGGTTTTCGTATGCCTATTCAATATTCTTTTTAACCTAAAAATATGGCATCTGTCATCTGTCACTATTAAAAAACGTTTGTACTCACTTTTTTTCGTATATTATTATTTAGTTTCAGTATTTTTGCATCATCTTCTGTCTCGTATAACTCGTTAAATCCAATAAAAAGGCCTCATTCATTTTCATAAAGTAATTATTGATTGCTTTTATATTTAGCATTTCTGTCCTAAAAATATGACATCAGGCATCCATCATTATTAAAAACGTTTGTACTCACTTTTTCCGTATATTATTGTTTAATTTCGGTTTTACATCTTAAAAATTATGGCATCTGTCATTAAAAACCAATAAAAAGATCCCATTCTTAGACATCATCTCTATACCGAAGGTATTTCTTAATTAGAAAGCAATTATCGATTGCTTTTATATTTAGCATTTCTGCCCTAAAAATATGTAATCTGTCATCCGTCACTATTAAAAACGTTTTGTACTCACTTTTT
This sequence comes from Psylliodes chrysocephalus, assembly GCA_927349885.1. Lineage (NCBI taxonomy): Eukaryota > Metazoa > Arthropoda > Insecta > Coleoptera > Chrysomelidae > Psylliodes > Psylliodes chrysocephalus. The sequence goes on along the minus strand of OV651816.1, from coordinate 6,013,576 downwards.
CATATATTATTGTTTAGTTTCAGTATTTTTGCAGCATCTTGTGTCCCGTATGACTCGTTAAATCCAGTAAAAATACCCCATTCATTTTCAGAAAGTAATTATTGATTGCTTTTATATTTAGCATTTCTATACATTTCGACCCTAAAAAATATGACATCTGTCAGCCGTCACTATTAAAAACTTTTGTAACTCACTTTTTCCCTCATTATTGGCATTTTCGTGTTTAATTTCGATTTACATCTTCTGTCTTAAAAATATAACATCTGTCATTAAAAATCCAATAAAAAGGGCCCATTTTTAGACAGCACCTCTGTGCCGAAGGTATTTCTTAATTAGAAAACTATTATCGATTGCTTTTATATTTAGCATTTGTATAAATTTTTCGTTTTTCAACCTGAAAATATGACATCTGTCATTAAATCCAATAATAAAAATATGATATCTGTCATTAAATCGAATAAAAAAGTACTACTTACATTTTTGTCCTAAAAATATGACATCTGTCATTCATCACTATTCAGTAAAGTTTTCATTTCATACATACTATTTAATAAATCCTTTTTTATCACCAAAAATTATGTTAGAAATATCCATTTAATTATTTTGTATCGGTATTTGAAGTTTAGCTGTACATTTCGGTGTTACCATAAATTCTCCTCTGTCCTAAAAATATGCCATCCATCATCAATAAATACATTACCATTTAAAAAAAGTACAATCAAAGTTTAATTTCATACATACTCTTTTAATGGAACCAGTTTTAGTTAACAAAAATTATGTTAAAAATACGTAGTCGATCTAGGTATCCGGCTATTTGAGATTTTACACTCAGTTTTTCATTATTCACTAAGTAGTTAGGTGCAAAGAGACGACTAAAATTAAAATTTTCAATTACTTAGTCACAAACAAACTTACTTACATCTGAAAATAAAGGTTCAGTTCAGAATGAATTATAAATTTTCAAGGTGTTCGGTTTGTATAAAGATAAACGATATCATCGGTTATTTCCTGTCTACAAGTATAGATAACTCAAAATATTAAAACAATATTTTAGTGCTTAATGGTAGGCAACCAATAATACAATGTATTAGCAAAAGGACATTAATCTTATTAATAGCCCATAGTTAAATGGAACAATCTCTACAATAAAAATTTATAAAACTGTTTAATCAGTAATTTTCATAGAAAATTCATGATGGTTGTATATACCGAGGGAACAAGAAACACCAAACTATCAATATTATTACATCAATTAAATGGACCAAAAGTAATACTGTATATGTTATTTTCACCGGTAAATGTTTAATTGGTAAAAGAACATACTTGTTAATACCTAATAGTCCGAAACCGTTAATTCGGTTTCAAAGGAATATTTATATTGTCACATTAGATTACATTAGATTAATAACGCATCCACCAATGGTGTGACAGTATGCTCGTAGAGATGTTCACTGTACATTGAACAGATTCCAATTCGAGTACCATTCTCATGAGGCAAATAATATAGATATCTCGTTACAAAGTCTAGATGAGAGACAAGTTAGATATTATTGGACGGCGTTACGAAAAACAAATGGTATTATGTAGAATACGTGACGTAGAATAATATTAAAAAGAAAAATAATACAAAAACCAAAAGAACCTAAGTATTCACTATTATCGAATAGAATTAAACGAGAAAAAATTACATTGTAACGGAAACGAGCCGTAGATTAACGCTGAAGAGAAAAATTAGGCACATTATCTTTGAAGAGAAAAGCCATGTGCAAACCCAGAAGGATCTAAGTAGTGACTATTATCGGATAGAATTAAACGGGAAAAAAATAAAATTTTAACGGAAACGTGATGTATATTAACGCTGAAGAGAAAAATTAGACTCAATAGCCGTAAGGACCTAAGTATTCGGCTATTATCGATGCAATTCATATTAATAGGCATACATCGTCATTAGTCATTGTAAGAAATCTCAGTTTAAAGCATTCTTCCTTCATTGTGGTATGTTATCGTTAGTCATTGTCGTTGGATATTAATAAAAACAAGGTAAATGAATACTCAACCAATTAACTTAACAATTACAAATCTTGAGCTGGCGTAACATATACTAACTACGGTCATCGATTGTACTCGAATTATCTTCTCAGGTCCTCGTTTGTTTATTTTCTTCTATCACTTAAAAAACAATCAATGACTTAGCAAGTTACTAAGCAGAATTTTGCTACAACAGTCATCTGCATGTCATTCGTTGTTGAGCACCGCTTATCTTTATCAGTATCGATCAGATTGTGACTAAATTTAAACGAGCAGAATTTTTTGTTACAACCGTCATCTGTGGGTCATTCGTTGTTAAGCATCACATATCTTTGTTAGTATTGGTCAGATTTTAAGTAAATTTAAACGAGTATTACGTCATTCATTGTTTCTTTTCGGGATTTTTTGAAAATATTTCTCATATTTTCGCGAGTTTTGAAGTCGTAAGACCATATGACATACTAATAATAAATCTGTTACGCTAATAATGTAGGATTTGCTTCAACAAACTAAAACGTATATTTTTCTACGGTCAATGCTAATGTAAGTTTAAAAAAACCTCGTATCTGAAGACCTCTGAAGACCTCTGAAGGCCGTTTCAGAAGACACCTGAAGAGCTCTAAAGAACGTTTCTTAAGACCTCTGAAGAACGTTTCAGAAGATATCTGAAGACCTCTGAAGACATCTGAAAACGTCTAAAGAGGAGTTGAACACCGTAAAAGGACACAGTATAAATTAGTGTGTTACCTCAAAATACAATAGATTTTATAAAGATGACTGAAGACATCTGAAGACGACTGAAGAGGAGTCGAAGACCGTAAAACAGCACAGTATAAATTAGTGTGTTACCACAAAAATACAATAGATTTTATAAAGATGTCGTCGGATACAGCACGTAAACGAAAAATTGTAGATCTTAGACTTGTTATACGAAAAAAAGTATAACTCTCTGAAGAAAATGGAAGTTGATAAAAAAGAATTGAACTTTTTAAACTCTGTGATAGAACCATTAAAACAAATAGCTGAAGTATCGTAAAACATAATCCTTCGTAGAAATGCCTGCAGAATAACATTTCAAAACATTCCATTGCCTTAAAAAGATATATTTATTGTAATAAGAAAGACATTAACGTAATGCAGCATCTTCATCGCAAACATCATCCTACATATATTAATGGTGTGATACCATTTATTTAGATTGAAACGGTTATACTGTAACATTAGTATCATTCATATCAAATCCAACGGTATAACAAGATAACTCTTAATATAATTTTTCGAACTTCATATCAAAGATGTACTACGACAGTGAAAAGTCAGCCTACCAAAATCTGTTGAAGAAGCCTCTAGAGAGACTCTATGAACAAAGAAAAGGAGACATAGAAGCAGCGTTTAAAGAATCGATGATGAAAAAGTGAAATCAATCGATAAAGGAGAACATGCGCAATAACTGTCACACCAACAAGGTACACCGAGTACCATTCTCATGATGGAATAATTTTGGTTATTTCGTGAAAACTATCCAATATTTTTTAATATTACTGTCTACTAAATGGTAAATGTTTTAGATTCTTCAATTAATAATAACAGATCCTAGATACGAGAATATTTGTAGTAAAAGTATGATAAAAGTCTTAAGATGTTTATCCACGATTAAAGCTCATGGAATCAATACCAGTATCAATATCGGTGGTAAAAGCTAATGATCTTAAAATTACTTGTAATATTCATCTGACATAGATTTGTCGTCTAGATGAGAGACAAGTTTTTGTAGACATTTCACTTAAAAACGACACTTTGAAATAAAATAAGGCATACTATTTTTTCTATCAACATTGCTAATAAAGTAAATATTCATTCAACAAATCTCTGTCAACAGAGATATGAAGAGTATGAAGAACTTCTTAGCGATTACTTGTAACAAAGCATGGTGAGTATATTAAATTATATGAACTACATCATTGTCAAAACGGACAAGTCTATATCTTATTTACTAGTACATTTTTCGCAGGAAGTCATTAGCGTAAAACATAATCCTTCATATCAATACAGACGGTATACCAGCATTTATATTCGAAAGTATATTTATGATGTAATGAAACTGTTAAGTTATATTTCTCGTAATAAGCTAGACAGCATCCTTTACAAATCAGTGGTGTTCTAACGTTCATTTAGAATCAAAGGATAATTTTTAATGTAAGAAATATTAGAGTAAAGGTACATTTACCAATACTGTGACAGTATCCTTCATACCAAAGCCAATGGAAAATTACCATATAAAAATTCAATAATATTCAAACTTGTTGACATATCAGCTAAATACATTTGACGAAACTCTAATAGAATATAATATTTTTCTACGACTAAATTTAAACAGATACACTGGATATTAAGTAAAGTCTTTTGTAAATCAACTATATAATTACAAACGAATTCCAATGGCTAGGTAAAAACGAGGTGATTCAGAGTTCTTAACATTTAATAAATTTTAATATTAAATAGCTACAAAAGATGATTTTGTAGCAAAATTAGGATGAATTTCTTAATTTATATAAAATGGAAGATACGTCAGAGTACTCAGCATTTATTAAAAAATAACGTTAAAAAGGTGTCAAAATTTGATACAAAAGAATAAATAATTTAAATTTAAAGGAATACTTATATTATATTGTAAGAAATATTAGAGTAAAATTGCAACCACCAATGTTGTGACGGTATCTTTCATATCAAAATGCAATGATGAATTAGGATTTTTATAACCAAACAGTGAATTAGGATATTATAATTTTTCTGCGTAGGCTGTGTTATAGCAGAGTAGGTTAATAGAGCTAGTATGATAAATTTAGGAATGTACATTGATTTTATTAAAGAAATCTAAGAAAAGTCTAAATAGTAAAACTGGCTGATAATAGGCTAAGTGATAATTCGATAGGATCTTGGACACCAATGCTTTTTAAATGGAAAACGTGTAGTTCACTCTGGACAGTAGAGTGCAGGTGTGGACATTTAAGTAAAGATAGGACAAATATTGCTAATAATTTAAATGGGGGAAATTTATTTGTAATAGGGTAAAGTCAACATTGGACAATGGGGTAGGAGGGCATACGAGAAGTTCTAAAGCGATTTAATAAGGAGAGATAAAACGATGAAACAAGGCGAACTTCTCGTATGCCCTCCTACCCCATTGTCCAATGTTGACTTTACCCTATTACAAATAAATTTCCCCCATTTAAATTATTAGCAATATTTGTCCTATCTTTACTTAAATGTCCACACCTGCACTCTACTGTCCAGAGTGAACTACACGTTTTCCATTTAAAAAGCATTGGTGTCCAAGATCCTATCGAATTATCACTTAGCCTATTATCAGCCAGTTTTACTATTTAGACTTTTCTTAGATTTCTTTAATAAAATCAATGTACATTCCTAAATTTATCATACTAGCTCTATTAACCTACTCTGCTATAACACAGCCTACGCAGAAAAATTATAATATCCTAATTCACTGTTTGGTTATAAAAATCCTAATTCATCATTGCATTTTGATATGAAAGATACCGTCACAACATTGGTGGTTGCAATTTTACTCTAATATTTCTTACAATATAATATAAGTATTCCTTTAAATTTAAATTATTTATTCTTTTGTATCAAATTTTGACACCTTTTTAACGTTATTTTTTAATAAATGCTGAGTACTCTGACGTATCTTCCATTTTATATAAATTAAGAAATTCATCCTAATTTTGCTACAAAATCATCTTTTGTAGCTATTTAATATTAAAATTTATTAAATGTTAAGAACTCTGAATCACCTCGTTTTTACCTAGCCATTGGAATTCGTTTGTAATTATATAGTTGATTTACAAAAGACTTTACTTAATATCCAGTGTATCTGTTTAAATTTAGTCGTAGAAAAATATTATATTCTATTAGAGTTTCGTCAAATGTATTTAGCTGATATGTCAACAAGTTTGAATATTATTGAATTTTTATATGGTAATTTTCCATTGGCTTTGGTATGAAGGATACTGTCACAGTATTGGTAAATGTACCTTTACTCTAATATTTCTTACATTAAAAATTATCCTTTGATTCTAAATGAACGTTAGAACACCACTGATTTGTAAAGGATGCTGTCTAGCTTATTACGAGAAATATAACTTAACAGTTTCATTACATCATAAATATACTTTCGAATATAAATGCTGGTATACCGTCTGTATTGATATGAAGGATTATGTTTTACGCTAATGACTTCCTGCGAAAAATGTACTAGTAAATAAGATATAGACTTGTCCGTTTTGACAATGATGTAGTTCATATAATTTAATATACTCACCATGCTTTGTTACAAGTAATCGCTAAGAAGTTCTTCATACTCTTCATATCTCTGTTGACAGAGATTTGTTGAATGAATATTTACTTTATTAGCAATGTTGATAGAAAAAATAGTATGCCTTATTTTATTTCAAAGTGTCGTTTTTAAGTGAAATGTCTACAAAAACTTGTCTCTCATCTAGACGACAAATCTATGTCAGATGAATATTACAAGTAATTTTAAGATCATTAGCTTTTACCACCGATATTGATACTGGTATTGATTCCATGAGCTTTAATCGTGGATAAACATCTTAAGACTTTTATCATACTTTTACTACAAATATTCTCGTATCTAGGATCTGTTATTATTAATTGAAGAATCTAAAACATTTACCATTTAGTAGACAGTAATATTAAAAAATATTGGATAGTTTTCACGAAATAACCAAAATTATTCCATCATGAGAATGGTACTCGGTGTACCTTGTTGGTGTGACAGTTATTGCGCATGTTCTCCTTTATCGATTGATTTCACTTTTTCATCATCGATTCTTTAAACGCTGCTTCTATGTCTCCTTTTCTTTGTTCATAGAGTCTCTCTAGAGGCTTCTTCAACAGATTTTGGTAGGCTGACTTTTCACTGTCGTAGTACATCTTTGATATGAAGTTCGAAAAATTATATTAAGAGTTATCTTGTTATACCGTTGGATTTGATATGAATGATACTAATGTTACAGTATAACCGTTTCAATCTAAATAAATGGTATCACACCATTAATATATGTAGGATGATGTTTGCGATGAAGATGCTGCATTACGTTAATGTCTTTCTTATTACAATAAATATATCTTTTTAAGGCAATGGAATGTTTTGAAATGTTATTCTGCAGGCATTTCTACGAAGGATTATGTTTTACGATACTTCAGCTATTTGTTTTAATGGTTCTATCACAGAGTTTAAAAAGTTCAATTCTTTTTTATCAACTTCCATTTTCTTCAGAGAGTTATACTTTTTTTCGTATAACAAGTCTAAGATCTACAATTTTTCGTTTACGTGCTGTATCCGACGACATCTTTATAAAATCTATTGTATTTTTGTGGTAACACACTAATTTATACTGTGCTGTTTTACGGTCTTCGACTCCTCTTCAGTCGTCTTCAGATGTCTTCAGTCATCTTTATAAAATCTATTGTATTTTGAGGTAACACACTAATTTATACTGTGTCCTTTTACGGTGTTCAACTCCTCTTTAGACGTTTTCAGATGTCTTCAGAGGTCTTCAGATATCTTCTGAAACGTTCTTCAGAGGTCTTAAGAAACGTTCTTTAGAGCTCTTCAGGTGTCTTCTGAAACGGCCTTCAGAGGTCTTCAGAGGTCTTCAGATGTCTTCAGAGGTGTCCTGAAACGAGGTTTTTTTAAACTTACATTAGCATTGACCGTAGAAAAATATACGTTTTAGTTTGTTGAAGCAAATCCTACATTATTAGCGTAACAGATTTATTATTAGTATGTCATATGGTCTTACGACTTCAAAACTCGCGAAAATATGAGAAATATTTTCAAAAAATCCCGAAAAGAAACAATGAATGACGTAATACTCGTTTAAATTTACTTAAAATCTGACCAATACTAACAAAGATATGTGAATGACCCACAGATGACGGTTGTAACAAAAAATTCTGCTCGTTTAAATTTAGTCACAATCTGATCGATACTGATAAAGATAAGCGGTGCTCAACAACGAATGACATGCAGATGACTGTTGTAGCAAAATTCTGCTTAGTAACTTGCTAAGTCATTGATTGTTTTTTAAGTGATAGAAGAAAATAAACAAACGAGGACCTGAGAAGATAATTCGAGTACAATCGATGACCGTAGTTAGTATATGTTACGCCAGCTCAAGATTTGTAATTGTTAAGTTAATTGGTTGAGTATTCATTTACCTTGTTTTTATTAATATCCAACGACAATGACTAACGATAACATACCACAATGAAGGAAGAATGCTTTAAACTGAGATTTCTAATGACTAATGACGATGTATGCCTATTAATATGAATTGCATCGATAATAGCCGAATACTTAGGTCCTTACGGCTATTGAGTCTAATTTTTCTCTTCAGCGTTAATATACATCACGTTTCCGTTAAAATTTTATTTTTTTCCCGTTTAATTCTATCCGATAATAGTCACTACTTAGATCCTTCTGGGTTTGCACATGGCTTTTCTCTTCAAAGATAATGTGCCTAATTTTTCTCTTCAGCGTTAATCTACGGCTCGTTTCCGTTACAATGTAATTTTTTCTCGTTTAATTCTATTCGATAATAGTGAATACTTAGGTTCTTTTGGTTTTTGTATTATTTTTCTTTTTAATATTATTCTACGTCACGTATTCTACATAATACCATTTGTTTTTCGTAACGCCGTCCAATAATATCTAACTTGTCTCTCATCTAGACTTTGTAACGAGATATCTATATTATTTGCCTCATGAGAATGGTACTCGAATTGGAATCTGTTCAATGTACAGTGAACATCTCTACGAGCATACTGTCACACCATTGGTGGATGCGTTATTAATCTAATGTGACAATATAAATATTCCTTTGAAACCGAATTAACGGTTTCGGACTATTAGGTATTAACAAGTATGTTCTTTTACCAATTAAACATTTACCGGTGAAAATAACATATACAGTATTACTTTTGGTCCATTTAATTGATGTAATAATATTGATAGTTTGGTGTTTCTTGTTCCCTCGGTATATACAACCATCATGAATTTTCTATGAAAATTACTGATTAAACAGTTTTATAAATTTTTATTGTAGAGATTGTTCCATTTAACTATGGGCTATTAATAAGATTAATGTCCTTTTGCTAATACATTGTATTATTGGTTGCCTACCATTAAGCACTAAAATATTGTTTTAATATTTTGAGTTATCTATACTTGTAGACAGGAAATAACCGATGATATCGTTTATCTTTATACAAACCGAACACCTTGAAAATTTATAATTCATTCTGAACTGAACCTTTATTTTCAGATGTAAGTAAGTTTGTTTGTGACTAAGTAATTGAAAATTTTAATTTTAGTCGTCTCTTTGCACCTAACTACTTAGTGAATAATGAAAAACTGAGTGTAAAATCTCAAATAGCCGGATACCTAGATCGACTACGTATTTTTAACATAATTTTTGTTAACTAAAACTGGTTCCATTAAAAGAGTATGTATGAAATTAAACTTTGATTGTACTTTTTTTAAATGGTAATGTATTTATTGATGATGGATGGCATATTTTTAGGACAGAGGAGAATTTATGGTAACACCGAAATGTACAGCTAAACTTCAAATACCGATACAAAATAATTAAATGGATATTTCTAACATAATTTTTGGTGATAAAAAAGGATTTATTAAATAGTATGTATGAAATGAAAACTTTACTGAATAGTGATGAATGACAGATGTCATATTTTTAGGACAAAAATGTAAGTAGTACTTTTTTATTCGATTTAATGACAGATATCATATTTTTATTATTGGATTTAATGACAGATGTCATATTTTCAGGTTGAAAAACGAAAAATTTATACAAATGCTAAATATAAAAGCAATCGATAATAGTTTTCTAATTAAGAAATACCTTCGGCACAGAGGTGCTGTCTAAAAATGGGCCCTTTTTTATTGGATTTTTAATGACAGATGTTATATTTTTAAGACAGAAGATGTAAATCGAAATTAAACAAGAAAATGCCAATAATGAGGGAAAAAGTGAGTTACAAAAGTTTTTAATAGTGACGGCTGACAGATGTCATATTTTTTAGGGTCGAAATGTATAGAAATGCTAAATATAAAAGCAATCAATAATTACTTTCTGAAAATGAATGGGGTATTTTTACTGGATTTAACGAGTCATACGGGACACAAGATGCTGCAAAAATACTGAAACTAAACAATAATATATGAAAAAGTGAGTACAAAACGTTTTTAATAGTGACGGATGACAGATTACATATTTTTAGGGCAGAAATGCTAAATATAAAAGCAATCGATAATTGCTTTCTAATTAAGAAATACCTTCGGTATAGAGATGATGTCTAAGAATGGGATCTTTTTATTGGTTTTTAATGACAGATGCCATAATTTTTAAGATGTAAAACCGAAATTAAACAATAATATACGGAAAAAGTGAGTACAAACGTTTTTAATAATGATGGATGCCTGATGTCATATTTTTAGGACAGAAATGCTAAATATAAAAGCAATCAATAATTACTTTATGAAAATGAATGAGGCCTTTTTATTGGATTTAACGAGTTATACGAGACAGAAGATGATGCAAAAATACTGAAACTAAATAATAATATACGAAAAAAAGTGAGTACAAACGTTTTTTAATAGTGACAGATGACAGATGCCATATTTTTAGGTTAAAAAGAATATTGAATAGGCATACGAAAACCTGTAGAGATGACAATGGTTGGATAGCTGCGATATTTTTTAGGTTGATAGCTTGAAAAAAAGAGATGGTAATAATAAATGTTTTACAGATGATTATTAAGATTGAAAATGTTAAATGTGAAGATAATCAAGTACAAACGATGATGGTATATTGTAATTGTATTTATTTTTAATAAAGATTAAGACGATGACACGACAATAACGTACTGCGCAGGTTTACATACGATAATGGACGATAATGGACGAAGAGTATTTTGTTACCTTTTTACCATCGACAATGGACGTAGAGTATTTTTATTGTACTTGTAAGTAATAAGGAAACGACGATAATGTATGACTATAATAATAATACGACTTCTTAGACTTATTCTAAAATACTGAACTTTTGACTGCTACCTTCCCGTATTCAGAGATCCATAAAAGTAATGTCTCCTTGGTTATTACATTTATTACGGCCCCTTTGACAATGCAGCAGCGTGTATTCTTTAAAGATTTCTACGATTTTCCATTCTTTTTTCTATAAATTTCTACGGATATCAACCTTTCAACGTTTCACTCTTCATCTTCTTCTTCAGTAGTTTTTTGTTCTTAGGCGTGTTTTGCTCTCTACATGATTTCTAAGTATTATTCAATGTTTAGGTCTTTTTGGATCCTCGTATCAATAAATTTTAAGGAGATATTTGTCTCCTCTTTCCGTCTGCCTGTCCTTTTATCTGTATTTTTGTCTGTCTATCTTTCCGTTTGTCTGCCTAAGATCCTTTTGACCATTTTGCACCTGGTGACATGCCACCGAGACTTAGGTCCTTTTGTCCACGAAACGAAACGTAATGAAATGTATCGAAACGTGACGAAACGTGACGAAACGTGACGAAACGTAACGAAACGTAACGAAACGAAACGTAACGAAACGTAACGAAACGTAACCGAAACGTAACGAAACGTAACGAAACGTAACGAAACGTAACGAAACGTAACGAAACGTAACGAAACGTAACGAAACGTAACGAAACGTAACGAAACGTAACGAAACGTAACGAAACGTAACGAAACGTAACGAAACGTAACGAAATGTAACGAAACGTAACGAAACGTAACGAAACGTAACGAAACGTAACGAAACGAAACGAATACATCAACTGTTTGTTTCCCCCATTCCTTTCCGACCAATAGCAACGAAGTTATACTTGACAGTTGACAAGTCCTTTTGACTCCGCCATCTTGTATATGGTTAGTTCACGTGAACGATGATCGCCATCATCGTTCAAGACATCTGATGGGATATTAACGAAGATATAAAGTGACAAGCGAGAACTGACCCTTGAACTGCGCATGTGCACATGCCATCTAGATGACATTGTCATCTACCATTTTCATCGTTCAAATCCGATCGATATTAACAAAGATATGAAAACGGCATTATGAACTGCGCATGTGCGAAATGACAACTAGATGTCATTCTCTACACGTAGCCGTTTGAATCGCTAAGGCCTTTCTGGCTTTACATAAAAATTCTCTTCTACGTTAATCATTCTCTACGTAATGCCGTTTTTCCCGCTTAAATCGGACCACGTGATATACGCTAAGGCCCTTCTGGCTTTACACATGAGTTTTCTGTTCAATGTTCATCATTCTTTACGTAATGTCGTTTTTCCTGTTTAAATCAGACCAACGATAGCTGAGATATTTGCTAAGGCCCTTGTGGCTTTTCGTTCTGCGCATGATTTTTCTATTCGACGGTAATCTATACTACGATCTCTACGTAATTCCGTTTTTCCCGTTTAAATCGGACCAACGATAGCTGAGATATTCGCTAAGGCCCTTGTGGCTTTTCGTTCTACGCAAAAATTCTCTTCAACGTTAATCTATACCACGATCTCTACTTAATGCCGTTTTTCCCGTTTGAATTGGACCAATAGCAGTGAAGATACGTACTAAGGCCCTTGTGGCATTGCGCATGATTTTTCTGTCAAAGGAGATTAATTTTTTCATTATTTTTCCCTTACTCTGTACGTTAAGACCGACGTATCACATGTTTTATATTTTATAAGCATGAGGGGGGTCGTGGGGGTGAAGGAGGGTAGGTGTAATTTTTTGCTTATTTTTCCCTTACTCTGTACGTTAAGACCTTTCCAACGAGGTATCACACACTATGATTGATCGATTTTCAATGAGGGGGTGGTTCGCGGGGATGAAAGGGGGCAGTAGAAATTTTTTAAATTATTTTTATGTAATCTATGCTTAGAACCCTTTCCAACGAGGTATCACACACTATGATTGATCGATTTTTCAATGAGGGGGTGGTTCGCGGAAATGAAAGGGGTCGGCTTCTTCTGCGCATGATTTTTCTCTTGTACGTTAATCTATACCACGTTCTCTACGTAATGCAGTTTTTTTCTCGTTTGAATCGGACCAACAGCCGTGAAGTTACACGCTAAGGCCCTTCTGGCTTTGCATATTATTTTTCTCTTCAGCTTTAATCTATACCCCGTTCTCTTCATAATGCCGTTTTTCCCGTTTAAATCAGACCAACGATAGCTGAGATATATGCTAAGGCCCTTCTGGCTTTTCGTTCTACGCAAAAATTCTATTCGACGTTAAAAGATATTTAATCCCCCCACTCCTTACACTCCCCCGTTGGTGGCTCGACGAGTTAGTTGAGATGGTGTGACCTTGATTTAGACAAAAATTGACAGAATGAACCTTAGCGATTTCTTATGGGATTTAACATGGGGAATGAGGCAGAATGAACATAGCCCCTTTACTGACTGTCACTTGAAAGTGATTGAAATTTTGCATGTAAGCATTTCTTATGCCGTGATAGTTTGTGTTGGTCCAAAATCACCATAGTCAAAATCATGATGAGTGAGAACGAAAATGACTGCCTTCAGAAATTACGAACGGCCTATGAATCTTTGCAAATAGTTTTTGATTTTTATTGTTTTATGTTCTGAAGGTGTTGCAGGTATTTAAATAAACCTACTAAAAAAGTGAAGATCATATTTTACGTACGATCTCACTGATGCAATCGTACATCGTAAAATCGTATAAATACGATTTAAATCTTATGGTTGGCAACACTGAGACAGACAGTAGAAGTGGACAGTTTGTAAATGTAAATGTCACTTAGTTTTATGTATATCGAAGAATCTTGAATTTTAAATTTTAAGTTCATGATTGTGTTATCCTGTACATGAACTAAGTAAAATGGTTGTGTCTGTTTTTGTGTGAAATTTGAACAATAATTTTATTTTGTGACATTACAATAAGTCGGAGAACGTATTGCATTAGTAAAACAAGCCACATGAATAAATTTAACAACTCCAATGTGGCGTTCTTCAATTAACCAAAGTAAGATATATTTATGTAAGTAACACAAATTGTAACCTACTTTTGTCACAAAGTAGATATTTATTAATTATTGTTATAGAACAAGAAAATGGCTTCAAAACGCTAGAAAGAAGATTTTATAGGAAGAAAAAAACACGGTTTGCACTCCGGGAGTGCCGGCAGAAGTGAAAACTTGAATATTAACGTTGTGCATTTTTGAGTTTTTGGAATAGTTAGGAAATAATTTTGAACGAATGCCTATTATTATTCCAATTTATTCCAATTTATTCCAATTTATTCCAATTTATTCCAATTTATTCCAATTTATTCCAATTTATTCCAATTTATTCCAATTTATTCCAATTTATTCCAATTTATTCCAATTTATTCCAATTTATTCCAATTTATTCCAATTTATTCCAATTTATTCCAATTTATTCCAATTTATTCCAATTTATTCCAATTTATTCCAATTTATTCCAATTTATTCCAATTTATTCCAATTTATTCCAATTTATTCCAATTTATTCCAATTTATTCCAATTTATTCCAATTTATTCCAATTTATTCCAATTTATTCCAATTTATTCCAATTTATTCCAATTTATTCCAATTTATTCCAATTTATTCCAATTTATTCCAATTTATTCCAGTTTATTTCAATTTATTCCAATTTAAAAAATATCGACAATCGAAAGAAAACATTCGATTGTTCTATTAATCGATTTCGATGTTACAACACTACTCTCCAACCGTCTTACGAATTTTCGATCAGCATACGTGTCCTGACGCGAGTTTCACAGTTTTTACCCATCCCACAAAAGTGCTCAACGCCGCTAAAGAAGTTTTCACTTCAAAAATATCTGAATTCCCATTCTTGAGTTTGCATTCAACATTTTTAAATAAGACACCATTCGTTTGGAAAATAAGAACAAAAATGTAATGTTACAAATAACGATCAAAAATTAAAAAATATTTGTCATGAATAGATTTACAATAATTAATCGATAATAGACTGTAAGTGTAGTATTCTTTTTTAATAAATAATTTAGCGTAATTACATTGATTTAATTTATTTACAAGAACGTGAGAGTACATATACAGTCGATATTTATACAACCTTTATTATCAGGTTTTTAAATTTCCCGCTTCGTTGTTTGATATCGATGAAAGCGCCACATAGTGGGTCAGATGTTAACTACGTTAGAGCTGGTCGTTGTTAAGCATTGGCTTCTTATGAGCGTTTCCTATCTTTATCTGCCTTATCTCTGCAAAATACCTTACGAAAGGAGCTTTCTGTCGTAGATATGTAACGGATGAGAAGTCTAAATGGATTAGGTTTAAACTGCAGCCTTAACAAATGTTAAGAAACCGTGAATTTACTAAATATTGGGAACTCTACAAAAGTCAATTGTTTGGTCAATATATTTCGATTTTTTGTTAGATTTTTACTATGAAGACTAGAGATAAGGAGGCGAATCGGCCTTGGTCAAATTTCAAATTTCCGTCCCTATTTTTATGGAGTTCCAAAAAACTACTGTAGTTGGCGGGTGGCAAAATAACGACGTCTATTTTCTATGCAAGTCAATGAGAATTAAAGTGATTTTTGTAAAATTTAGTGAAAAGAATGAAAATAAGCTGAAATAAAGAACCTGACTACAAGTAAGAATGAGTAACAAAAAACGACAAAGCAGGATTTTATTCGTGTTAGGTTGCAAAACGGGATATAAATCCGATATAAAATTAAAGAAATCACTAGGAAATAAAAATCCAATTCTTTTTAAAGCTCCTAGTGTAAGTAAAATAATGTATTTATTTCTAAATAATATATATTTATTGTAAAATAGTCACAACCCGTATCTTACGAAGTGTAGTTTATTTAATTACAAAATTCTATAATAAAAAATAATAAAGTCATAAATCCTGACTTACAAACAACAGTAATTTTACACATTAAATTTAACTTACTAGAAAAGAAAATTTGCTTTTTTTTATATTTTTTGATGTTAGATAATAATAATTTTAATTATAGTTATATGAAGAGTTACTACTGTTATTTTTCTTTATTGAACTCCAATTTAGTCATTGCAAATATTTTTTATAGGATCCTAAACGTTTAGAACAATGGCAGCATGTGATTCCTAGGGCTGATAAAGTACTGTCTAGTTATGATTCTGTTTGCGAGCTACACTTTTTAGAAGAGGATATTTTAAAATTTGATGAGACTATTTTAACTAATGGTACTGTTAGCAAAATAAAAAGAGGACAGCTGAAATTAAAAGATGAGGTAATACCATGTACATTCCCAAATCTTCCTTTATACTTGTATTACAACAATAAAAAATCTGTTAACTGTGTTTTATTTTACTCTTAAAACTATATATTGGTTCAATTTAAAAAAAAAAATGCCACAAAATTGTACTTATCAAATTTCAGAAAATTAAGAAATCTTTTCGAATTTGGTCATACATACCAAAATTGTATTTTATATAGATAAAATTAAATAATTTATCAATTAAAACATGCGAGACTTATTTATAAATAAAAATAACAGTATGTTCTGTGATCTATTTAGCTGTAAACAAGTTAATTTTTATTATTTTGACAAAATTATGTATAATTCCCATAAGAAGCCATGTATTTTAAACTACGTAAACCGTACCAGCGCCCATGCGGTTAAATTATAAAAGCTCAATTGACGTGTGATTTTTGGGACAGTATTTTGAGCATGCCGATTCGCCTCCTTACCTCTAGTCTTCATAATTTTTACTTTGTCCTAAAATTTTGACTTTGATGTGACTTAACATTATTAACCCCTTTGCAATACTTGATTTGTAACTTACCGAGTGTTCCGTCATCTTTTGGTGAATAGATGCAACTATGGAGTTAAGTTTAGTACGGTAAATCCACAAGTGGAGAACACTATTTTTTTTGAAAAATGTGACTTAACACAACTTACCTCTGAGGTGTTGATCTTTGCTGCGTTTGAGAATCCACATCGGATGCATTTTTTACATCTCGAGCGTTTTTTTATCCACATCGGACACATCTGTCCCATTACATTTACGTATACTGAATCACGTGATCAAAGATTTTTTACATCTCAGATGCATCCGATGTGGATTCTCAAACGCAGCAATTATATGTATAAAGTGTTGGTTTGACGAAAATAGAACTTGCTGGCTGTCACCGAATGTGCATGTAATTTTATTCAGAGATGATTCTGGCCTGTTATTGCTCTCCTTAATATTTTGCATGAATATAAGAACATGGGTTGGGTAACCGTATATAGATTGTTCTCGTTTGACTTTTGACATATTTGTTAAAACGTTCGTTTTTGAGGTTTTGAAAGTTTACGTATGAAGAAAACTGGTTATTTTAAAAATAAATAAATAGCGAATGAAAATCTGAAAAACCTTTGTGTGAGAGTAATAAGTTGAGTTATTAGAAATGATCTTTTGAACTAAAAACTATAATGTACGTTAAGACATTTTTAAGGAAACAGAAAGTAGGCCTATCAAGTTATTTTTTTTTATATAGTGAGACAATGATTTAAAATATATCCCACATAAACAAAATATATATGACAACCGAATTCGGTCATAGATCATCAAGTCTACAAGTAATAAGAAACAGGTGAAAATATTTGGTCCTTTTACATCTTAAACTTCCCATATAAAAATATTTTGTTCTTTTGTCACTTACTATATAAAAAATATTTGGGCCATTTACCACTTAAGCCTATCTATGCAAAATATTTGGATCATCTACCCCTTAGGCTTACATATAAAAAATATTTGGACCGTTTATTAAGTAAAAATATTTGGCCCTTTTAGACAGTACACCTGCCCATATAAAAATAATATTTAGGCCCATTTTTTTGATTCTAATACGCTATATTAGTGATGATCTAATTTGTGTTTTAATGACAATTACTAAACATAGAGATTATCAGTTCCTACTCACTGACATTTTAATAGATTGTATTCATTTAACTTTTAAGTATAATTTGATTATATTCCTTTAAACCCTTTCTTTTAACGAATATTTCAATTTCAATGACAGAATGGTTGGTTTTTGTTAAAATTAAGTGAAACACAAATTACGTCCCACTAATATTGTGTGTATGAAATTCAGATACCAGTTCCATTCTGTATTGTAACGCGAACCAGGAATATTTGATGAAAAGTATAAACTCTCTTTACCCAACTATAGGGACGCCTAGGGTCACGGATAGCCCGTAGAAATCATTCAATCGGGAATGTATTAGAACCCAGCGGATCCCTTTATAGGATCATATTCGAGACATTGTCGGAAACGCCAGTCTAATAAATGGTGAGAACGAGAATAATCCAGGGCAGATACCAATTTATATATAAATAGGCTATGTTGCACAGGAAGTCAGTTAGTTAAAGGACACAGTGATAGATAAGACATTCGAATCGTTATAATTGTTTAATAAATTAGAAGTGTAAAATAAGTATAGTGAAATATAAATTAATTAATTAATACGTAATTAAATTTTAAAAACATTTATAATAAAAGTAGTTGTTGAACCGAAAATTCCAAAAACCAATAGGATTCTGAGAGAGAAGATATTCAAGAAAATCAAAACCGCAAGATGATTGGAGCTTTTGTTTTAGAATTATGGGGCCGGCATACATAGAAAATTTTGTTATGTTAAATAAGGGGGTTTCTTGCTTCAGAGAAAACGTTCAATAGTTGCCACAAAATAAACTTACAAAGGCAATTTCGAAAATCTACAGGTAACGCAAATAGTTTCGACTGAATGGTTCAATTTGTAGTTTTTTCCAGCAACCAACAACCTAGGACAGCCATTTACATTCCTAGGAAATGCAAAGCTCACTTAATGGCACACTTTTCCACCTCCGATTTAACTGTGGTTAGAATGGATTACGCCAAAAGGGAAAAGAGAACGTTAATCCTGGCATCTGCATACCTCCCCTCCGACGCAACCAAGCCATCACCCAGCAAAGAGATGGAGTATCTGATTGAATACTGCCTGGAACAGAAGTTTGAGTTGGTAATATGTTGCGACTCAAACGCTCATCACTTCAGTTGGGGCAGTAAGGATAACAACGCTAGAGGTAAGTCACTTTATGATTATATAATTACCAAAAATCTTTGTAATTTAAATAAAGGTACCACACCAAAATTTTTAAACTCTCGGAATCAAACACTAATAAATATTACTTTATTTACAACTGGTATCTCTAAATCAATTCTAAACTGGCAAGTGTCTGATAACATTTCGATGTCAGACCACCGCTGGTTAACATTCAAAATAAACTTGATGACAACCCAAAAATTAACAGCTATCCGTAAACTAGAACAAATTCAAAGAACAGCATATATTAACAGGAACCATGAAAACAACACCTACCAGAGCCATGAAAGTCATTCTTAGTCTCACTCAAACACAAACCAAATGTAACTTTTGGAACAACAACAATACCCACGAATGCGTCATCCACATTATATATGGTTCAGGAAAATAATCTCTACACTCGTAGGTTGGAATAAAACGAAATTTCCTGATATCCTAAAACCAAATCACATTTCTTCCTTAATGTTGAATTCCGACTCGTGACTAGCCCTGTATAGTTGTGAACAGCAAGTGACCAAAAGCTATGCCATCAACCGAAAGAACGTCACAATCGAAATTTCTAGAACAAACAATTTTCACATGCATGCTCGAAACTAAACGTCACTTCCGACAAGAACGGTGGTGACCGCATTCCAAAATAACCAAGATCTTGAAAAGAAGAAAAAGTAGCTGAATTCAATACACGTATACTGCCGTTGACAGTCAAAACCACAACCGAACGCACTTCAATTATGACAGAGGAACACTTGACTTTTTAAACGTCAAGTCTTTTAAGTCCAGCTGACTCACATACTTTGCTTACTATACGGTGCAAGAGAGAGGTCCGACACGCCCAACATAGGGCGCGGCCATTTTAATTCCTATGCCACAGTTTATAGCTAAAGAATCAGATCGCTCACTCTGCGTCGGCACTTTTGATCTCAGTGTTCCAGTTTATACACTGCGCAACTCGGATAATACAATATATGACAACCGCCTATAATAAAACAGCAGTCTTCTGCGTATCCTGAATTTGTATCCCTGGAGTGGATGTTATTTTGGAACTTTCAACTGGTCCGAGTGAGCTAACTGATTCTTTAGCAATAAACTGTGATTCCAAAAATAATATTCACTGACACTGACAGCAGCAAGCAAAATATCAGGTGCGTTTTAATAATCCGCTTCTGCTTCCGGAATTGTCGGTTTAGTTGTTTTAATCTGACAGGTTAAAACAAGAAAACCGACAATTCCGAAGCAGAAGCGGATGAATAAAACGCACCTATTAAAAATATTGCGCCAAGATGTAGGCAACACGTAATAAGGGATCAAAATGGCGGAGTTTTCGATCTCCTTTTAAAAGACACTCAGAAAGCAGCGCAGTGCGACCATTCTCCGTATAGTAAAAGAAAATCAAAGTATGTGAGCTGACTATGTCAAAACAATATCTAATATAAATTATTAATAATTCGATTTACGCTAAAGGTAAACAGAGGCCCCTCTAATTTGCACAAAAGAAAATATTACCTTCGATCTCGCTATAACGTACTAAATGACGGGTGTCCACAATTTATTTTTAATAAAAAAAACGACAATAAACGAAAATCAACTCGTTCGAGTTTCGTGAATACTTTTTCGAACGTCGTGTCGAACGTCGAATTGTATGATTAAGTCGAATCGAGTGTGGTGATCTCTGCATAGATCTGCTATAGCTTTGGATAAACCTTTCGCGCGTCGTTATTTTTTTCTGTAGCGGGAAAAAGTTTGACATTTTATCTCTCTTATCGGGTAACAAAATGTCACTTTTATGAAATTACTTTTTTTCCCCGTTTCCCGGGAAAAAAGTGTTTCCCCGGGAAAGAGTACTTTTTCCTGGATATTCAGGGTGTCCCGAAATTAAACGATCATATTTTAACAGCGTAATCTACATCCTAAAATAGGACTAAAAGTTCATATAAACATAGGTCCGAAAGCGTTTCGTTTTCGAGATACAGGGTGTTACAAGTGAAGTCTTGATGACACAGTTTTGTAAATATTTTTTAAAAACTCTTTAGTCAACGGTTTTCCAAACTTAAAAAAAAATAAAATTTCTGATTCCACAGGCCTACTAATTATTGTTTACACTTTCAAATAAGATAACATCAATTTATCATGAAAATTTCAAATGCTTTTCTCTTGAAAATGGTGCGTCCTAGCGAGATGCAACAAAAGTAACTTTATTACAAAGAAAACATTGGTTTTTTAAATTTTATAGTCAAAAATGTTAAAAACTGTCAACAAAAAAAACTTAAGGCAATTTTACCCTAAGCCCCCCTAATTTACCCATCTATGAAGATGATCAAAAACTGAGATTTAGTCCATTAAATAGAGCATAAAAAGGTAAGCATTTGTATCAAATTTCACTTAGTTATTTTTAAACGTTTAGAAAATATTTACAAAAGTGTGTCATCAGGACTTCACTTTTAACACCCTGTATCTCGGAAAAGAAACGTTTTTAGAACTATGTTTATATAAACTTTTACTCCTATTTTAGGATGTAGATTAGGCTGTTAAAATATGACCGTCTAATTTCGGGACACCCTGTATATACAAGTAAGTATATTTTTTTCAATATTAAATCGTCGTTTTTCCCGCCACAGAAAAAAATAGTGTAGTATACACGGGAACAATATTAGATTTTAGCTGTCGGTTTCTTGACTTCTGTCTAAAATCTAATACTTTTCCATTGTATAATAAATAACTATTTTCTACACCGACATGGATATTAGCTTATCTACGCACAGATTACAAAACGAGAGAGTATGCTATTGCGTTCAACTGAACGGATATATTTCATATCTATTCTGGGTAGTGAGAACACTGCCAAAAAATTCTGTCAAACTAATTGTCAGTATATTTTTTAGTAACTAAGATTAAATATTCTTTTTATAATGAGTTATTCTTGTGTAGAATCAATAAATAATCGTATTTTTATTTTTATTTCGTCTATAATTATAAATAATTTTTTAATTTAAATAAAACTATATCAAGTCAATTTAATTACAAGTATTAAAGCAAAAATGTTAACCGCATAAATGATGGTTAGGTCAGCGCACTTGACATTCATGCGGAAGGCCCGAGTTCATATCTCGGATGGCGATAAATAAAATTAAATATTATTTCGTTTTTTCTTGTTTATTTTATTTGATAAATTAGTAAAAGTCATAATTTTTTTAAATTGCCTATTTTATCTTAATAACCTAAAATCATTTTTAATATTTGTAGATTTTCGTTAGTGGATCATAAAAAAATATACTGTACAACTCGAGTGGGTTTTCCATATCCACTAACTTTTAATTGAATATGAGATATAAATTGAAAGTGAAGAATTAAAATTGACATCGTTGCAGCATTTTAAAAAACCCGGAGGAAAACTGTTAAAAAGTAAGGGGAATTAAATGTTTTTTTTTTACTACTAACATGAGAAATCACCATTATTTGCTCCATTCCTCTAATGAGAAGTAATATTTCTCACCCTAGGTAAATAATGATAATAAAAAAACACCTAGGTAAATAATGAAACTAAATTTCATTAGTTTCATTTTGTTAATTTGACAACTAAACTCTCAGATTACTTGATATTTTGAAATATTTGAAAAATAAGTAGGAAATAACTAAAGCTGGGTTTATTAAAATCTAATCAAATTAAATATGATAATATATATATCAGTGTTAATAGTAAAAATATATATTAACTAGGAAATTCAACACCGGTAATAGGCTTCAAAAATTATTAATTAATACCAATAAATCCATGTCACTAAAATATCAAAAATGCAACAGGATATTTCCTAGAATCATATCAAAATTTGACACATGACAAATTTTTACATAAATAAAGCCAGTCTGATTAGAAACACGCTCCACTCTGCTTGATATTTCGAAATATTTAACAAATTGTTAGGAAATTACTTATGTCAAAATTAAAATTGCTAATATATTAATGTTAGTAGTAAAAAAAATTCTATATATACCTCGGCTCAGAAAGCTATTATTTACCTCGGTACCTCGGTAAATAATAGCTCACTTCTAACCATAGGTATATAATGTACTATTGTTGGAACAATTCCAATACTGATGCCCAATAGGTATCAGTAATTTTAATTTTTTATTGGAATCTATTTAAAGAGTGACTAATGGCGATTAACTCTCATGCTTTGTACAAAACTGATTAAAAATAAAAACCAATTTTTCTGAATTAATTTTGCAATGGGTATCTATGTACTTAAATCTCGAGTAATAAATATTTCAGAATCTGTAAAAGGAACTTTGGAATAAAAATAAACTACAACAAACTTCATTAGGGTCTCATTAATATACTTCCGGTATGTTTACAATTTATTTTCTCGGAAACTTTAGAACCAAAAATATTGGATCAAGCTTATAAAAGGCTGATTAGTAAAGGCAGCATACAAATATTTAGTTAATAAATTTGAAGTTTTTCCCATAGAAAAATCAGAACTTTTTAGTCGTACAATGAGATTCTTGATTTAGTTTTTTATTACTTAATTATTGCAAACTGAAAGAATTATTATTAACGAAGTGAAATTTTCCATTGTACTTGTTCGGAAATTACTTTTGAATTTGCCTTTTTCAAAATTCATCTTTTTCTTATAACTGTAGTTGTTACAGTTGCTACATAATAATATTATAATACAATAGTTATTTTCCTAACAAGTGCGGAAAGTGTTACTTTCCCGCACGCGACTGCAGTTGGCCCGAACGACGCGAAGTGGAGTTCGGGCAAGCGGTCAAGTGCGGGAAAGACACTTTACGCATGAGTTAGGAACATTATTTTTTCTACGACCGTATATACAAAAAAGTAGGAAAAATTATTTTTGAAAATTATTTTATTTCAACATATACAAATCTTTAAATAAAAACAACTAATTATTATGAATATTAATGTTAAATACACAATTTGTATACTAATTGGCTGTTAATAGTCGTAACGCTCGTAGATTGAAAAGATGACGTGGACGGGAGTGACATCGGTTGCAGGTCGCATGAAGGTGAAAATGACGGTGGCAGCAAAGGTTGCAAGTCATTTCTATTTGAAAGAATTTTATTCGAAATGTTTTTCTTCTGTGTTTCGGAGTCCCCCAAATAGCCTTCAGCGATAGTAGTGGACTTCCAGCCACCGAGACGTTTTATATTGGTTATCGCTTCACCTGAGTCTGCTAGGAATGTTGCTGAAGAACGTCTAAAACTGTGTCCTGTATATCGTTCAGGATTAGGTAGACACAAATATGCAGCAATCTCTGTTGGCATCTTACCAAAGGTGTTTACGCCAACGCACTGAATTGAGCATTTTCCCTTCTTATAATTAATAAAAAAGCGGCGATGCGGAGTGGTAGGTGGTCGTAACCTGCGTACTTTCTGTACAGCTTCAGAAAGTTTCCATTATTTATTTCTTCACATAAAACAAATGATCTTGAAGAATGATTTTTGGAATCGGAAATTTTCACAACTATCAGATTGCCTTTATCTTGTATATCATCGAGAGTGATATTTACAAGCTCCGCTCTGCGGAGAGCACCAGCTAAAGCAAAAATGGTACTCACTTTAATCATAAGGTATACCTCGTCAGAGGCTAACAAAAACCTGGATATATCTTCTTTGGTAAAAACCTGCGCCTTCTGTGCTCGAAAACCAACATTTTTTTGTTTTAGAAATGACGTTAACTTATGGAACTGGCTTATATCCAAATTTTGTTTTATTTTTACTAAACTTTTCACCATCGAATAGCGAGACCATAAAGTATTAGATTTCAAAAACTTACTTAGGTGCGAAAAATACGCCAGAAACACCTCTTCTTTGTAGGTTTTTCCCCTTCCTGTTTATACCATGTGACAAAATGGTCGTATTGTTTTTCATATCTTCCTCGTGATTTGGCAGGTAACACCTCCAAATGTGCTTCATTTGCAGCTTTTAAAATGGCTTCGGGCAGCTCTTCATCCGATGAATCCATTATTTCTTTAATTTATTTTAATTCAGTTGACGCTTCAACAAACAACTTTGACGTTTTTGTAATAATAACACGCCTTGGATCCCATAGCAACCATATCAAGCCATACATGTCACAGCCTAGTCTGACTTTTAAAAATATACAGAAGGTATATCGCCGGTGTCGTTCTAATACCTCGTAAGCCCAAAAGTAACATTTTACAGGAGAAGCCAAAAACCGTTCTGTTTATTCATTACTATTACTATACGAGGTATTAGAAAAGTTAAATTTTTAAAGTTTTAAAAATTTTGTGGGCTATGAGGTTTTCTGTAATGGTAAATATGGGTAACCGCAACAATTTGACGTAAAAATCTCATTTTTGTCAAAATAAGGGTTACGAGGTATTAGAACGACACCGACGATATAACAAGTATTAGAAATTAAAAATTTAAAAAAACCGACTTCAAAACGTGCAGATGCCGTCACCACATCTTAACCAATTTTACATGGGGCCACCCTTGAGGTACCCCCTTACTAACAAAAAACAATCATAGAAATCGTACAAGATGGTAAAGCATCATCGCTAAACATACATAAAAAATGAAAAATTTGAGGATTTTCCCATGGATCCAATTATTAGATTTTAACCAAATTTATATGGGACCACCCCTGAAGTACCCCCTTTCTAACAAAAGAAGAATCATTGAAATCGGACACTGTGTTAAAGAATAATCGCTGAACATACATAAAAAAAATATATCGCGACGAATTGATAACCTCCTCCTTTTTTTAAGTCGGTTAAAAATATCTCTATTATTCAAGTTTTCCAAAAAATTAAAATTATAACAAAAAGCAAGAAAAAAAGTCAATTTTATTAAATGGAATAGTTGGAAAATACTAAATTACCTATTGTAACAATAGGTATAACATCCGTGGTAAAAAAAACTATACAATAGGTAAGGCCAAATATTCATAATTTTACTTTCCCGCACTAGTGCGGGAAAGTGATTTTTTCCCGCACTAGTGCGGGAAAGTGACACTTTCAAAACTAAAATGCGTGCGGGAAAGTGGGTAAAAATACACGGTCGTAGAAAAAAATATTTTAAATTTAAACATTTATAAATATACTTAATACGCTCCTGCAAACTACCAACACTTTTTTAAAATCACGTTCTCGACCATAGGTAAAATACCAAGACTAAATTTTAGACTGCCAAGCCAAATGCGCTGCAAGCGATGCGCAAACTTTCCATTTAACGCCAAGATAAGCAGCTGGTATTAAATAAGCTGTGGTAGAGGAGATGATAAGAGTTCGTTCTGTTTTTTGGTAGATCCTTCTTCCTATACTAATAATATTTTCAAATATTATCTTTAGTTCATGAGATGTAGACACTGTAACTTTTTAAATTGTAACCTGGTATATTAATGATGTATTTTACAATTTAAACCAAAAGAACCACTTAAGAGAAGACAGTACCACGTGTCCTCAAAAAAAGTTGTTGTGAAGCAAGATATTAAGGAATTGGCACGGCTGCATCGCTGACGTCAAGTTGGCATTGCAATATTTCCGAAAATGGAAATAGACAAATGGGCCAGAATGCCTTCCGTTTGGGCTCATTGGGCCCATAGTATTCAGCTTTTGGGCTCATACCGTTTTCGAGATATAGCCTTCGAAAACATGCGATGCCAAATTGACCGTAGCATTGTATTGAATGGGCTGGTTGTACAAACCATTGGGCCAGATTCAGTAAGCAATGAGCTCAATGGGCCAGCAATTTGTTGCGTTTGGGCTCATACCGTTTTCGAGACATGGCCTCAGAAAATATGCGATGCCATCGTTGTATATTTGATTACTCATTAACGGATAACCAAAAAGATATTAAATTTTAACCCATCCTGAGGTGAGCTAATTAGATTTTGGGCACAATCGGAACATCTAGGGGGTACTTTATAAAGGTCGTTTTTCTACTTTATGGAAAATATATAGTAATTTTTTTATATAAAAGTTGCTTGCCATAATATCTATAATTTTTGTTTTTATATAATTTTTCTAAAATGGCCCGTATTCAAGAAATTTGACAAAAAGTGCAAAATTCGAATTTTTAGGAAATTTTTTTTAATCAAAGTTGATTGTGATTCCATTTTGAAGATAACTCAAAAACAGATATACAGAAAAAACCCAATTTTAAACATGAGCTTTAATCCATCTTGCGGTGAGCTGATTAGATTTTAGGCCTAATCGGTTTATCTGAGGGATACTTTAAAGGTGTCGTTTTTCCAAGTCGTGGAATAAACAATAATAAGCGGGCAGGAAGGGATATCGCGCATGGTGTCATGGCGGCTCTGACGTCATGCGTAGAGTTAGTAGAGTTGGCGCGAAATAAATATCATATGACAGACGCATGTTGCAGTAGTTTGGGAGTCGTTTATAGTAATTTATAAGGTATTAAACAGATATTTGTATTATATTATGTTGTAAACTTTGTTCTCTCTAAGTGCTTTTAGTGAAAAACTTTGAAAAATTGCGGTACGGATGTAACAGTAACAATTAAAGCAAGGGATTCAAGAAAAATATTATGGTTTTTCGCTTTCTTCGACAGTAAGAGCTCAGTCAGAAGTGAGGAGTGGCCCAAGGGCGGCTACAGCGGAGGCTTAGAGGAGCATGCCGTTACCTAGATTAAAATTCTTAAAATGCATGAGCCTTTTATTAAAAAAAATATGCTAAATAGGCAATTCTACCCTCCTTCCCAAGAAAATTCGACATGGAACAGCCCTTGCAGTGGCTCGTAACCCTGCAAATAAATTTTCATATGTATTCCAAGCACTTTCAACCTTCCAATTATAAGAGGAACCTCCAATCAGAACTTCACATTGGTTCCATCGCAACTTGGGACTTCTAAACTGGAGCCCTTTGAAGGCTAAAAATTTCGCAATATAAGCAAAAGTGAAATTGTAAATGAGGCAAAAAAAAGAAAATTTCGACTTGTACTTGATGAGTGAATTAAAAAAATTGTCAGCGACTTTGTCCAGGAAAATTGCAATGACATTTTATTTTAATTTTGTATATGCACCCACAATATGTTATGTAGCTGTTATTTGTATTTCGTACATTTTTTATGCTTTGCATTATATTATATGAATGTCTGCATTATATTATATGAAAACACATATTTTTTAAATTTATTTTTATTCAATTGGGTAATTTAATGCAGGTAAATGAGTAATCAGATAAAAATTTCCGGCATATCCAGATGCAAAATTGTTACCAGGATCCCCAGTTTCAAGTTGCGAAGATACCCTTTTCATTATCCTGGTTATAAAAACTAGTCTTTAGAAGTCAAATTTGTATAACCATAATGAATCATAAAAAAATAAAAAGGAAAAAACTGTTCAAATAAATACTTCTCTTATGTATGTATTTGCATTTATGTTCCTTCATAGTTCTTTCCTTAACTATCCTATAATAATATCCATAGATATTTCATGTAATTTCTAAAATAGTATCCTTAATATTCATTAACTTTCTGTAAGTAGCATATATTTTCCTCACATTTCGTCAGTATTTTTAAATTCGCGCCTATACAAACTCTACGCGTGACGTTATGCGCGTGGCCGTCCTATTTTTGACACTTGATATCCTACCTTTTATTTTTTATACCATGATAAGCGGGTATTCCAGGAAACTGTGGTGGTTTAATTTCGGTCACCATTCATTTACAGAAACTACCGAAGAAAGTAACGTGAGATCTTAAATATTAACAAATTGAAGAGGTAAAATTCATGCACAATATTATTATTCCAATTGGTACCAATCGTTTACAGCCTTTATAAATAATCCTAATGTGATAATTAATATATTTACATATGCAATATTTAAGAATAGCAGCCTATTAATGATAGTTAATCATACAAAATAGAATAATAGAATAATAGCATAACATGCAAAGCGTTCAGAGCACAATAGTGGTACTTCGTTGGTAATAAGGAAAAGCCCAAAGCCTCATAAGTTAGGTAACCGAAGAGTAAAGAATGAAGAGCCAAGAGAGGATAACCAGTACTAAGTTAAATAAGAACCGTCTTACTTTTATCCCAGTGGCCATGCAGAATGGTGGTGATAGCATATACCCTGAGGTGAATGTACCTTATGGAATCAGTGCAGTAGCAGCGATTAGGTAAGCAGGTCTATTTTAAATTAATTTAAAATGTAAAACCAGGTTATTATTATAATAATTAAAATGTATTTAAAAAAATAATCAACAATAATCGTATTTATTCAATTTTCATATTTTCTAAACAAAAAAAAACTAAATAAAAAAACAAAACAAAATTCTGCCCCTGCAAGGATTTGAACGCGGTTGCTCGTCAGGTCTCAAATGGCAAAGTTGATTAAGTTTGACACTCTAACTATGTGAGCTAATAGGCTAATAGGCGTCAATTGAAGGAACAAATCGGTTATGTGTTTAACCAGAATAAAAAGCAAACATAACTTAGTTATTTTAAAATTATTTTAATAATAATTGTTAAAGATAAATATCTAGGATCTAATTTACAACAATTTTAATAATTTAACAATCATATCGATTTTAGTATTAATATGGACATTACATAGATCAAAATAGAAATGACGCGTTTGACATTTTGTGACAGCTGATGCGGAAAGTAGCATATTCGTACACGGGTGAAAAGTAAATTCTTATTCACACGCGTGTGATATAGGGCACTTTCCATAGTACTATATAGTGTGATATGTGTCACTTTCCTAAGTGGTAGTAGGAAAAAATATTTTTCTACGATCACTATCCAAAGTGCGCTTTTGCGCTTCGAAATTCAATCCGAGAATATCAATCAAGGAGAAGCGATAGTTCGGTATTTTCAGTGTACCGTTTTGATACAGAACAAATAAAAAAGCCGGAAGTGGCAGGTACGATTCTTATCTACACCGACGGTTCTAAAACAAACCAAGGCTCAGGGTGTGGAATATACTCCAGATCCTTAAATCTTAACATAAAATATGCTGTGATCAATAGTGCCAGTGTAGTTCAAACAGAGCTCACAAGGATTCTCATAGCAGCAAAAGAAATCAGCCGAAACAATATCACTGGAAGGAACATGCTCATCTATACAGATAGCAGACAAGCAGTACTCACCCTGAACCGACCACGAATTCACTCAGGGTTAGTACTAGAATGTCACGAAGCTTTGGCCGAAGTATCCATCAACAATGTGGTCACCTTAAGATGGATCAAAGGTCACGCCACTTTGAAAGGTAACCGTCTTGCTGATTCACTAGCCAAGAAAGCAGCCAACTAAATACTTTTTGGACCTGACCCTTCTATTGGCCTGACAAAATTGGTAGTGACAGAACTAATTAAAGAACATTCCCTTATGAAATTCAAGGACAGATGCGATAAAACAAGAAACTGCAGAGTTACCAGGGAGCTCCTAAGTTAACCTGGCAACACTGCAGCAAACAAATACTACTATGACTAGACAGAATCTGCGCCTAGTCACAGGCATTCATTGCCAAGTACAGAAGCATCTTCATATCATAGGGCTTTTAGAATCCGCACTCTGCAGAGGGTACGAACAAGAAGATTTGTGTTCGGCGAGTATGGGCTAACACCGGCCGATATAAGAAAAGCACCTCTTGACGACGTTGTCAACTACAATAAATCTGCAGTCTGGCTCGCGAGCTAGGAGGTGCCTATCATCTTAGGAGGATGCACAATGGGCCTAATGAGGCCTAAGTGCCGTAAGGGTAACCCACCCTCCACACGATACAGATACAGATGTTACTTGGGTAGTGAATACAACAAATATAAAATATTATAACCCTGAATTACTGCAATTCTATTAGTTAATTAATGAGACGGTTGGAACCGTTATAACACAATTTATAATACTTTCTACGCTTTTCACTACCCGCGGCCATTTTTTAATTTCATTATTAAATGAGCAGCGTTTGCTAACTACTCCACACCCTTACCTCAAAGTTTGTTAGAAGTTGTGTCAACTCGTGCGTGCAAATTTGTCAATCTTTTTTATTATTTTAAGAAAACTAAACATTTACAGAAAAGTAATTGTTAATTTAGCGATTCATTTAGGATACGTCTATACTCACAGAAATGCCGACTCAAACGGAATGATTTTCTTAGAAAAATTCAGTATTCCAGACATGTCCTATCCAAATAATTCGCAAGTTCACACCCGATAGACTTGAATTTAATTTAGCTCCCCCTCTAGCGAATAGTTCGCAATAAATTTCCGTTTACCTACAATTAGCTCGCTTCCGAATACACATTGTAACAATTTCCTGCTGACATTGTTTCTCTATAGCTTTTTGTTATACATCCGAAGGGCCTTTTGAACCGATGTGAAAGGGTAATAAGAAATTGCACTTAGGTAACAACGCTCGCTAAATGTCAAACGTATAGGAAACGGTATTTTAGAATTTATTTAACAATACATTATAAAAAAAAAATACTGGCGTAGAAGTTTATGATCCAAGTAGCGTTTTTGCGTTTTTGAAATTTCCAATCAATCAAGAAGAATATCACTGAGTGGTTCTTTTTCTAAAAATGAGTATTGAATTTACAGCATGAGCCGAAGACAATAGCTGTAAATCATAATGATAGGAAATGGACATTCCTTGCGAGTTGAACGCTATACTTTTTATGTGGCTATAACATGCTGCTACCCATTATTAATTAGTTATTAAAATTTATAAAATTGACAGCTGGTAAAAATATATCACGTGCTCATACGTATTATTGTTTGTATTATAGAGTAGAATCTGATTACAATACAAGTATTAGAAATTAAAAATTTAAAAAAACCGACTTCAAAAACGTGCAGATGCCGTCACCACATCTCAACCAAATTTACATGGGACCACCCCTGAGGTATCCCCTTACTTACAAAAAAAAAGAATCATAAATCGGACAAGGTGGTATAGCATTATCGCTAAACATACATAAAAAATTAAGAGTTTGAGGATTTTCTCACAGACCCAATTATTATATTTTGACCAAATTTATATGGGACAACCCCTGAAGTACCCCCTTTCTAACAAAAAAATAATTATTGAAATCGGACACCGTGTTGAAGAATTATCGCTGAACATACATAAAAAAAAAATATCGCGACGAATTGATAATCTCCTACTTTTTTGAAGTCGGTTAATGAAGAAAACCGCTATGTCATAACTATATATAGTACAAGCAAAAGATATAATGTGACTTTAAAGCTTTAAAGACAGCCGGCAACATACAAAAAAAAAAACAAAGGAGACTGATACATCACCTTTAAACTAGTAGAGGAGCATTCAAGAGATCGAGTATATTTATTTTATTTTTATATCCCTCGATAAAAGGAAAGTATTGTAATCGTAAAAATTTCGATTTTCACGTCATATTTTTTTTTTTTTGACGAAACGGCATTTTTCAAAAAAGTGTGCAAACCCAGGGTTAATGCTACTGATTCACTTTGCAGATAAAAAAAATGTATGGTATAAAATTAAAAATTGTGTCTTCTAGGATTAAACCAGAATTGCCTATTATTAATATAAATTTCTTGCTATTGTCAGCGGAGCAATAACTCTTAATATCAGCTGAATATAGAAATAATTATCTTACAGGGATATCGCGGTTATGACACCTTTAAATTTTTGAAAATTAAAAAAGTATTATAATCATTTTTTATCATGCTTCTACAAACCAGCAATTTTAATAAGAATAAATTTACATTATGTTTATTTTATTAATTAATTACCAGGCAATTTTGTTATTTGTAAGTAAATACTAGGTGATGGTAAAGATGTTTTCAAATCTAATACTTGGATGGACTGTTTTTAGTGGCCCAATCTGTACATGAAATTTTAAATAAATAAAAAAATGTACTTAGTTGAAAAAGATACATGTTTATGAAAAAACATAACTTGTTCTTAATTTACGACAGTACTTGCTGAAACTTCTCATCTTTAAAAACTGTTTAAGGACATTTAAGGCACGTTTATATCTGACACTTCTTTCACGACATAAATATCGACTATTCGACACAAAATCGCACTGACTGTTTACACCACATACTTTGATTTTCTTTTACTATACGGAGAATGGTCGCACTGCGCAGCTTTCTGAGTGCCTTTTACACATACTTTGATTACTATACGAGGCAAGAGAGAGGTCCGACACGCCCAACATAGGGCGCGGCCATTTTGAACCCTGTGACACAGTTTACAGCTAAAGAATCAGATCGCTCACTCTGCGTCGACACTTTTGATCTCAATGTTTCAGTTTATACACTGTGCAACTTGGATAATACAATATATGACAACCGCCTATAATAAAACAGCAGTCTTCTGCGTACCCTGAATTTGTATCCCTGGAGTGGATGTTATTTTGGAACTTTCAACTGGTCCGAGTGAGCTAACTGATTCTTTAGCAATAAACTGTAACTTCAAAAATAATATTCACTGACACTGACAGCAGCAAGCAAAATATCAGGTGCGTTTTAATCATCCGCTTCTGCTTCTGGAATTGTCGGTTTATTCGTTTTAACCTGTCAGATTAAAACAAGAAAACCGACAATTCCAAAGCAGAAGCGGATGATTAAAACGCACCTATTAAAAATATTGCGCCAAGATGTAGGCAACACGTAATAAGGGTTCAAAATGGCGGAGTTTTCTATCTCCTTTTAAAAGGCACTCAGAAAGCTGCGCAGTGCGACCATTCTCCGTATAGTAAAAGAAAATCAAAGTATGTGGCCTTTTAAAAGGAGATAGAAAACTCCGCCATTTTGAACCCTTATTACGTGTTGCCTACATCTTGGCGCAGTATTTTTAATAGGTGCGTTTTAATCATCCGCTTCTGCTTCGGAATTGTCGGTTTTCTTGTTTTAATCTGACAGGTTAAAACGACTAAACCGACAATTCCGGAAGCAGAAGCGGATGATTAAAACGCACCTGATATTTTGCTTGCTGCTGTCAGTGTCAGTGAATATTATTTTTGGAGTCACAGTTTATTGCTAAAGAATCAGATCGCTCACTCTGCGTCGGCACTTTTTATCTCAATGTTCCAGTTTATACACTGCGCAACTCAGATAATACAATATATGACAACCGCCTATAATAAAACAGCAGTCTTCTGCGTATCCTAAATTTGTATTCCTGGAGTGGATGTTATTTTGGAACTTTTAACTGGTCCGAGTGAGCTAACTGATTCTTTAGCAATAAACTGTGACTCCAAAAATAATATTCACTGACACTGACAGCAGCAAGCAAAATATCAGGTGCGTTTTAATCATCCGCTTCAATCATTATAAAAGCTACAATTGTCAAAAGTTGTCAGATTTGTCTGTTTGAATTTTTGAGCTTCCCATTAATTTTTCGTAAAATATTTGCGTAATCTAGCTTTATTTAATTTAACTCATTTATTCGAACAATATAAAGTATCTGTTAAAAAGGTTTGGAGCATCGTAGCATCCATCTACCAACATGGAAGAAAATATTATAGGAGATGCCATACCACCCGATAAATTAAAAGAACAAGTTACACGCAATATCCTGTATAGTAAAAATGATATAGGTCCGTACAAAGTATTTGTGCAACATTCAGAACAAAATGTAGGAAATCTACATCCCGTTGATTTTGGAAAACTTTTACATTCTAACAAAATAATAGGTATTAAATCAATTGAAAAGAAAGGAATAAACAGGGTAGGTGTTACCTTTTACACCTATAGAGAGGCAAATGACTAAAAATAATGCGATTTTAAAGGATCTGAAGTATGAAACCTTTATTCCAGAAAGCTTGATATCCTGTAAAGGTATAGTAAAGGGAATAGGTGTTAATATACCAGAAAATGAGGTAATTAGAATCGCCAATGAAGAAAACCCACATAATATAAAAATTTTAAATGTTAAAAGACTAAATAGAAGAGTTGAAGATCAAGTTACCAAGCAGGTTAATTATGTACCCATAGGAACATACATATTTACGATCGCTGGAAAAAGCTTTCCAAGATTCGTTTCTATCTGCTCTAATAAGCTAGATGTAACCCTTTATGTCAAACCAGTTACACTCTGTTACAAATGTTTTCATTTTAACCACACTATGAAACAATGCAAAGGAAAGAGTCGATGTGAAAAATGTGGTGATGCAAATCACAAGATGACTGAATGTTTAATAAATGGAGACATTTGCATTTTTTGCAAAAAAGATCATCTTATAACAGACCGTACACGAAATAGAGATTGCCAAGAAATTAGAAGACAAAAAATGATTAATGAATATATTAGTGTTAACAATACCTCATATTTCGAAGCTACAAAAAAGTTTCCTAACAATTACTCCAAAGGGAATAATAGTGAAGAATTTAGATTGAATTTTGGGATTAACAATTTTCCGGATTTGCCTCAAACATCGTTGGATCCAGCGAATAATATTATTGATGTTTCACGTAGGCAAAACTTATTAGTTCAAAAGAAAAGTTACAGTCAACCATTATATAGTGAAGTTTCTGCAAGCAAAAAACAAAAGAGAAAACCAACATCCTCTACACTTACAGGATATGATAAGGAGGCTCACAATTTGTGTTTACTTCCTTCGTCATCTCGTACCAAAAGCTCCCCATCTAAAACTCTCTTAAACGCATCGAAAATCAGTTTTTCAAAGCCCCAATTTCAAGAATTTGAAAAATACTGCAGTAGCAATATCATATCACTAGATGAATTACTCTCAATATCTCAGTCGATCAAACAAAACCTCCTTTTGCGAGGTGTTTCAATGCCTTATTATAATCAATTGCCAATTATTACGAATAAAGGATTGGAAAGTACAACCCATGCTCCTTCAGATGAAAACATGTCAGATTGTTCCACGTAAATATTCCCTTAGACATTTTTACCCAATTTTATTATAATTTCCTTTTAAGATATGGCCTTTCTTCTAATACTCCAGTGGAATATTAGAAGTATTAACTCTAACGATCCAACTTTTCGTAACATAATTTATAGGGATTCACCTGATATAATTCTTTTACAAGAAACATATCTAAAAACGCATATGATGTACAAGATTAAACATTATGATGTATTTAGAGTGGATGCCAGCGATGGTCACAACGGTATTGCAGTACTTGCTAAAACATCTTTAAAGATAAGACAATATCAGTTAAAACTTATTAATAAGCCGAGAGGTATCCAAATTTTAGGTATCCAATTTGAAAACCTTCTTGTGATTAATCTGTATAAACCGGCTGAAACTAGATTAAATAAAATGTTTATAAAAGATTTATGTAATGAAAAACGTAATTTTAAAAATGTCTTAATATGAGGAGACTTCAATTCAAAAAATATTTTCTGGGAAAATGTTACCAATGATCACAATGGTAACCTATTAGCAGAAACAATTGGCGAATATGACCTCATTTGTCTAAATGATGGTACTGCTACCCGTTTTAGCCTTCCAGGACAGTTAAAGAGTGTAACGGATCTAACCTTTTGTGATCCTGATTTAGGTTTAAACACATATTGGAAAACGTCTCCTACTGACTCAGGTCGTAGTGATCATTTTCCAATTTTTATTACAATTAAGTATGGTTTCCACTTTAATCATCAGTCACAGCTGCAAACTTTTAAAGATGAATATAATTTTAAAAAAACTGACTGGTCGAAATATCATAAATATGCAGAAAATTTTTGTAATAACTTGAATATCAATACTTTTGAAGATATCAGAAATATCATATCACAAACATCAAATATAGTCATACCCAAAAAACAATATGGTGGGATGAGGAATGTTCTAAAGTAATTAGGGATAGGAAAATTGCTATACAAATTTATTTGAACAATTGTAGTGATGAAAACTATATTATTATGAAGAAAGTCGTTGCTGAAACTACTAGAATTTTAAGAATTAAGAAAAAAACTAGTTTCGTAAAATTTTGTGAATCTCTTAACAGAGATTCTCACTTAACAGATATTTGGAGGAAGATTAAATGCTTCAAAAATGGTGGTCAAATACAAACAACCCACACTAATAATAGTTCGTTTATTAGAGAAAACTTGGGAAATTTTTTAGACTTAATAACAACACCGCGCACGCAGCCAGTTTCTTTTCATGCGGTATCTCGAGAAAAAAACAGTATTCCTTTTTCTCTGAATGAATTACTTTCAGTTTTGAATCAAAAAAATAAAGATACTGCTCCTGGTCCTGATTCCATTATATATTCTCAAATTAAATACCTTCCAATACCTATTCTTGATAGGTTGGTTTATGTTTTTAATCAGTTTTTATCCGGAACACCCCTTCCTCAGGAATGGTCCTCTCAGATCATTTGTTATATTCCAAAGCCAGGTAGAGACTCAAATAATACGGCTAATTATCGCTTTATAGCATTATCTTCATGTTGTGCAAAAATTCTAGAAACAGTAATTAAAAATAGAATAGAACATTTTTTAGAATCAAATAAATTTTTTAATTCACTACAAACCGGTTTTAGAAAAGGAAAAGGAATTATGGAAAATTTGATTTTTCTACAAAATAAAATTTATAATTCTTTTAGTAAAAATGAGTCTGTTGTAGCTGTTTTTCTAGATATAACCGGATCTTATGACAATGTCGATATTGGAATACTTTTGCAAAAATTGGTAACACTAAATCTCCCCCAAGACATTATTGACATCATTAAACAATTTTACATCTCTAGAACAGTAGTTATTCGAGACAGGGCAAGCGGTAAACTGTCTGCATCTGGTTTTGTTAACAAAGGTCTTCCACAAGGCTCAACTCTGAGTCCTCTGTTGTTTAATATTTACATCAATGATATACATTCTGTGACTGCAGATGGAGTAAATTTATGTGGTTATGCTGATGATATAACATTGCTGACGTCAGGCAAGAATTTGGTTAATATGATCCAGTCTTTAAATGGGTCTTTGCGGAATCTTCATGATTGGATGCAATTACATGGTTTGTCAATTTCCTTGAATAAGTCCAAATACATTATTTTTCAAAAACGAAAAACTTCGCGAACTCTCCCGGATATACTGTATGATCTACAAGTAATTCCTAAATGTAATGTTAAATATTTAGGAATCACTCTTGATTCTAAATTAAAATTTACTAATCACATTGATTCCGTGGTAGGGAAAGCACGAAGGGGATTAGATGTTATGAGAGCCATCTCTAGAGTTGGATGGGGAGCAGACCCAAAAATTCTAGCAATGATTTATAAAACAATCGTAAGATCACATCTAGATTTTGGATCCATTTTATTTTTCAAAGTATCCAAACAAAATTTAAATAAATTAGACAAAATTCAGTTTCAAGCATTGAGAATAATAATTGGAGCAATGAAAAGTTCTCCCATTGGATCCATTTTGGCAGAATGTTGTGAACTTCCTTTAAGATGGCGCCGCATTGATCTAGCTTGTAAATATGTTTTGAAGAATCTAGCTCTAGATAATAATCCAATTGGACAAGAATTGATAGAACTATATTCAACTTTTAATTTACAAAATTTAGAAGTACAAAGTGATTTTCCCTTACTTGAAGCTCTAGACCGATGTCTACCCTATATTTCTCAAATAGAAAAAAATCAAAATTGTCCATGTTTTGAATTCAGTTTTGTTTCACAATTTATGGATAATAACATTGTGAGTTTAGGTTTAAAGAAAGACTGTTTGGATAACTCTAAAAATTTTACCATTGCAATAAACACGTTATTTCTTAATTATACTTTAGTATATACAGACGGATTTGTAGACCTATCCTCTTATAGAGCAAGCTATGGAGTTCATATTCCCGAGTTAACCTATAATATTAGTTCACGTTTGGCAGATTGAACTAATATTTGCACTGCAGAAATCAAAGCTGTGGAAATGGCTGTAATCCAAATTAATAAATCTGACTGCAAAAATGTGCTTATATGTATGGACTCTTCTAGTGCTATTCAGAGAATACAAAGATTAGGTATACTATCCTGTTCAGATAGCTGCAGTTTAAATGTTAAAAGTCAGATTTACGATGCAAAACTTAAGAATATAAATATTACTTTTGCGTGGATACCTAGTCATACGAATATAAAGGGAAATTTCATAGCTGATAAACTTGCTAAATTAGGACTTAACAAACATTATTCTGACGTAATGACAATGGATTATAGAAATATGCTACCCAGAGTTAAAAATAAAATTTGGGATGATTGGAGTGAAGAATGGCGAGAACTGAGTCAAATTAAGGGAAAGCAACTTTTTAATATATTAAACAAACTGCCTAGAACACCCTAGTTTTTTAAAATTAAATTAACAAAGGGACAAATCGGTACAATGTGCAGAATGAGAATTTGTCACTGCTATAGTTCTGCTCATCTGTTCCGAATTGGTATCCTTGACTCCCCAAGTTGCAGCTGTGGTGAAATTGGAAGTTTAGGTCATATCTTGATGGAATGCAGTAATAATACAGATAATATAAAATTCTTATACCAAAAAATGGTTTTAGCTTTTCGACCCCAGTATTCCCCTTTATGTCTAAATGATTATTTACGAAAACCAATTTGCAGTACAGCCATAATCATGTCATTTTTAAAATCTTCTAACATTAATTTATAAAAAATATTGTTCACCTTATTTTTTTTTAATTTTACAGAGCCAAATAGTATTTTAAATTTTATTGTATTTATTTTCATGTAACTAATGTTAGTGCTGGTTAAATAACTTGTATAAGTTGAGACCAATAAAGAAAAAAAAAATCATCCGCTTCTGCTTCCGGAATTGTCGGTTCAGTCGTTCTAACCTGTCAGATCAAAACAAGAAAACCGACAATTCCGAAGCAGAAGCGGATGATTAAAACACACCTATTAAAAATATTGCGCCAAGATGTAGGCAACACGTAATAAGGGTTCAAAATGGCGGAGTTTTCTATCTCCTTTTAAAAGGCACTCAGAAAGCTGCGCAGTGCGACCATTCTCCTTATAGTAAAAGAAAATCAAAGTATGTGGATCTGATTCTTTAGTTATAAACTGTGTCATAGGAATCAAAATGGCCGCGCCCTATGTTGGGCTTGTCGGACCTCTCTCTTGCCCCGTATAGTAATCAAAGTATGTGG
This sequence comes from Psylliodes chrysocephalus, assembly GCA_927349885.1. Taxonomy (NCBI): domain Eukaryota; kingdom Metazoa; phylum Arthropoda; class Insecta; order Coleoptera; family Chrysomelidae; genus Psylliodes; species Psylliodes chrysocephalus. The sequence continues at coordinate 5,973,230 of OV651816.1, read as the reverse complement.
TTTACACACTGACATAAGTTACTAGAAATATATGTCATGGATATGTATATGACAGTTCTAAAAATGCCAAAATTTATATAAATGTACGACCCGTTTACATATAAAAATGTGTCGTACATATTTTTCATTCTACACGCATACAGTTAATTTTATGTTATATCTCCATGAAATCATCTAAACGCAAAATCGTGGCCTCTGTAATTATTCTGATGTCAAAAAAGGGTGGGTTCGAGAGTGGATTTTGAGACGTCAAAATACGTTGTCTACAGTCAATTGATGCCTGAGCTCAGTATTGAGGATCCAGCACAGTTTTCAAATTTTTAAGAATGAGACTAGCTGATTTCGAAAAGATTGCTTGTAAAATTGGCCCTCTTATATCAAAGCAAGATACCAAATTTTGAAAAGCTATTAGTGTAACAGAACAACTTGCTGTAACTACAAAAGTAGACGAGAAGTTAACTTCCACGATATCTGTCGAGCAAGATTAAACTTGCAAAAAATCACTGTTTACATCTGTTGGTATAAATATGTAGACACTTATAGCTGATGGTAGAAATATATATCTGTGACATAAATTCTTTACTGTTTACATTTTCATAATTTCTGCATGTCTGACCCAAATATCATGTAATAACTGTCAGATAAAAACGCACTTTTAAAGGTACGTTTACATCTGACACTTCTTTCACGATATAAATATCGAGTATCCGACAAAAAATCGCACTGACTATACACTGATAGAAGTTACTAGAAATATATGTCATGGAAATGTATATGACAGTTCTCAAAATGCCAATTTTATATAAATGTATGAACCGTTTACGTCCGTATGCACCGTACACGTTTAATCCAGATCAAGGGTTTAATTGCGTTTAGTACCATATTCAGCTATGGTACTAAAGATTAAACTCTTGATCTGTATTAAACGTGTACGGTGCATACGGGCGTTACATACACAAATGTGTCATGTGTCGTACATACATACAGTTCTACACGCATACAGTTAATTTTATGTTATATTTCCATGAAATCATCTAAACGCAAAATCGCGGCCTCTGTAATTATTCTGATGTCAAAAAAGGGTGGGTTCGAGAGTGGATATACTCTTTAATAGTGAGAGCTAAAAAATATATCAAAATTATTAACGTTCGTGTCGCATTTATGATCTACATTATTTTTAATACAAATCCTATTGCACGTCATCAACGACGTCGGTCATTCATTATAGTACTACCAACTAATTTTAATGTCCCTAACTAAGCTAATAATCCGAAATTGGCACGAATATTTACGAGTATTCATAAACGTAGTCATATAACTAAAAAACCCAAAAATATAATGGTGAATATTTTAATAATTTTAGACTTATTCCAATTAATTAGCTTATACACGTCCTACTCTTGATAATATCAAATTTATATTAATATAATTACATGATTAGTACCCTAAAAACCATACTTTATACTAAATAATTTTGACATTATGTACGCCATTAAAACTCGTATTTAAAGAGACGAAATGACATTAAGGTAATTGGTATACCTTGTTGCTGTGTTACCATTAGCTTTTTAAAACATTTCAATGGTTTAGGTTTTAGGTTATGTTTACGAGTTGATTTTCAAAATAAAAATAATGTGAGCTAATTCTGATCTTTTATTTCTACATACAAAATGAAAAAAAAAACTAAATAATCGTTATAAGGAACATTTAGCTTTGTTATAAATTATTTTGAACGAGAGTCTGATAATGATGGATCACTATTATCTTCAACTGCTGTAAAAGTGCTGTATGAGAAGTAATATAAAAATAATAGAAATGTATATAAATATGGAATTAATTTATTGTTTGTTTTAGCGTGTTGCAGCAACCCTAAACCTAAATATTTCTACTGACAGTAGTATTTTGCAAGCAATCAAGAATAATGAATGATTAAAATTGCCACTTAAAAAACGTTCATATACACAAAGGATCACTAACACAATAATTATGAATACAAATGGAATCCGAAATGTATGTATAAAAACAAATCTGAGTCAGATAAAAACGTCACTGTCAGAGTCGAATTTTTATCTGGGTGCTGATATTTTCTGCGTTTTTGGCTAGAAAAACCTTTGTAATCGGTTTTAGTTATTTGGGATCCTTTCTCTATAGTTTTATTGCTAAGCCGATTATAGTTTCTGATTACTGAGAAGGAAATTTCCCTAAAATATGGGGGAGGAAACGGGCGGCGACAAGCAGCCCGATGTAAGGACTGATAAAGAAAAAAATGAGATCAATAAAGCTGATGAAAAGAGGTATGTTACGAGTATGATAGATTTAGAGAATCGCTATAGACCAGGTGACAATGGTCCATATTTTGTGTTTATTGAGCACAATAATAAAAATGTTGGAAGACTTTTTCCTATTAAAATAGGACATTTTTTGATGACGGTTGATTCATTGAAAAACGATGTTTTGGATATTAAATCTGTGGGTATTAATAGGGTTAAAGTAATATTTAGATCTTTAGTAATTGCAAATTCGTTAGTTAATAATGGTGTTATAGTTAAAAACGATTTGATTGCATATATTCCAAAGTTTTACACCCATAAGAAGGGTGTAGTTAGAATGGTAGATACTTTTTTCTCTGAAGAATATTTGTTAAATGCAATAATTTCAACTAAAGAAGTGGTAAGTGTACAGCGAATGAAACGTAAGGTAGTGGATACAGACGGAAATTCATGTTTTGTAAATAGACAGATGATAATTGTACAATTTTTGGGTAACGAAATTCCACAGACTGTTCAAATTAATTTATGTAATTTTACTGTTGAGCCCTATGTACAGCCAGTTGTACAGTGTTTTAAGTGCTTACGTTACGGTCACTCGGCTAGGCAATGCAAGTCTAAAGACAGTAGATGTAAAAAATGTACTGACACGAATCATAATGATGACGAGTGTACAGATGTTAGTCGGTGTATTTATTGTCAAAATAATGAGCACCCTTCAATCTCACGGAAATGTCCAATTTATACGAAGCAGAGAAACATTAAACAGATTATGGCTCGTGAAAACATAACTTTTAGAGAAGCTGAACATATATATAATAATCCTTCTTACGCAAAAGTTACTACAAACAATCGATTTTCTTTATTAAACGATATTAACAACTTTCCCCCATTACCTAATAGTTCCAGTAGCCATATATCGACTTATACAATAAAAAAACCTGTTACAAAACCTGCCAGCCCAAGGGTAGCAAAACGAAAATTTACACCAACATCCCCATCTATAAGTTCTACTCCGGTGAAAAAAACTTACAACCTTAAACCTAAGTCTATGCCTATTATCCCCAATCCGCATAGGGATGACTTTATGAATTATAAAGATAAAATTGTTCTACTCGTTACAGCAGTTGTTAATCAAATAACCAGATCAATCCCTTCCGGTTCATCAAATTGTATTTCAGATTTTAAAATTAAAAAAATTATCGACAATACGTTAGAGTCTAACGACTTGAATCGGGATTTGATGGAAATAAGTAGTGAATCAGAGTATGGAAGTGAAAAAAATTTCTAATAAAAAATAAATTACATCATAGTTACCCAAAATAAATTGACAGAAAAATTAACTATACTACAATGGAATAGCAGATCTATTGTTGCTAATAAAAATAGTATTCTAAATTATATTAATGAAAATCATTTAGACATAATTATATTATCTGAGACATGGTTGAAACCATATAATAATTTTAGTATAAAAGGTTATAATTCTGTACTAAAATGTCGAGATGATGGATACGGTGGTGTTGGCATTTTTATTTTACAAAGTATATCTTATCAAGAGATTGAGGTAAACGAAAGCTTTGACATTGGTATAGAAGTATGTGCAGTTCATATTACTGAAAGCGATATCTTTTTAGTTTCAATATATAAACCTTCTGATGTAGCGGTTATTCAAAATGATTGGATCAACCTCTTTCAACAATTTAAACTCCCATCTACTATTTTTTGCGGTGATTTCAACGCACATCATGGTTTATGGGGTCCTATCCCAGATGACCGTGGTGGAAAAAATCTAGTTGAAGCCATGGATTATCTTGAACTCATTACGTTGAATGATGGATCCCCAACTAGAATTAATCCCAATGGAATCAACTCTGCAGTTGACTTAACTCTTACCTCCCCTCTTTTAGCAGATCGTTTAAGTTGGTCGGTATATCCAGATTCTTTAGGTTCAGACCACTGTCCAATTAAAATAGAAATACAAATTAACCCTACAATATTTGAAATCAATCCAAGTACCAAATGGAATGATATGCGAGCTGATTGGCCCGCATTTCAGTCTTACTTAGAAAACGAACTTTCGTCTCTTTTTATATCATCCAATTATTCAGACAAAATACTTCAACTGATTAACACTATTTCTTCAGCTGCATCCAAATCTATGCCTACTAAAAAACCTTTTACCCCTTTATCTCCCAGCCCCTATTAGTGGGACGAGGAATGTTCAACCATGGTTAAAAATCGTGCAGAAGCATTAAAGAAATTCAAAAAACAAGGAAATTTTAGTAACTACCTACACTATCAAAATATTGCTGCTAGGACTAAACAGTTGTTCAAATCAAAACAAAGAATTAGTTGGAGGTCTTTCCTAAATAAATTAAATAGGAGTACTCCTATATCTGAAATTTTGCACCTTATTAGATCTATCACTAATAAATATCACCAGAAAAAAAAGCCCCCTTTAGGCAAACAACTAATTGAAAATATTCTGGATAAACTAGCTCCCCCATCTGTTCCTGGTAACCTTTTTAGTTGTTATAATAACCGTTTTCAATTTATTTCCAATTCAAATCCTTTATCTATTCCATTTACTCATGAAGAACTAAATTTAGCTTTAAAAAAGAGCAGAAATTCTGCCACAGGACTGGATGGATTCACATATAAAATTTTGTACAATCTTCCTGAAGTAGGAAAAAAATTATTTTTACAGTTTTTTAATAATTGGTGGTTAAAGCAAGAATATTCTGATATATTCAAAAATATAATCATTTGTCTTGTACTTAAACCAAATAAAACCATAGATGTCCCATCATCCTATCGACCCATCTCATTAATGTCATGTGTTTCCAAAACCTTCGAGAGGATGATAAAATTTCGACTAGAACATTTTGTTGAAAGTAGGTCTCTCTTGCCTAGTACTCAGTATGGATTTCGTAGAGGTCAAAGCACAATTGATGCCTTAACACACTTAATTACTGACTCACAAATTTGTTTCTCCAAAACTAAGTATATGTTATGTTTATTCATAGATTTAACAGGCGCCTATGACGTGGTTGATCTAGGTATTTTACAATCTAAGATGAATAAAATGGGCATCAATTATAAGGTATCTGCAAACATAATCAACTTATTCATAAACAGAAAGATATTTGTCCGTGATCATAAAAATGTACTACATGGCCCGAGAACCGTATATAATGGTTTACCACAAGGAGCTGTTTTAAGTCCACTTCTTTTTAATATATATACAGCAGAACTGCATGATTTGATGGATGATACCATTAAAATCATCCAATATGCAGATGACATATGCTTTTATACCATCCAAAATTCATATGAACGTTGTATGAGAGATTTAAAATATGTATTTTATTGTTTGAAAGACTGGATTAGTGACATGGGTTTTAGTATTTCACAGGAGAAATCAGCTGTTATGTGCCTTACGCGACACAGACTTAGAACTGCTGAATATTGCTCATTAGGTGACTTGACTATACCCATAGTTAGTGAATACAAATACCTTGGTTTAGTCTCAGCGGTTGAGTGCCAACTGAGCGCGTCTCCAGGTGGTGGATGGGAGGACGGCCAGGATTTCTTGGTTAGTGGTAGATATAAGTAGAGTGAGAGAGCCTAAAAACTCTCAAAATCTTTTGCGAAGTCTACCGCCGCGAACCAACTCCCCCAATCTAAGGTGTAAGGCAACGTGCCGATGGATGAATTGTTGCAGGGGTATATGCGGCATCGAACGTTCCCTTGGGGGCACCGGGCAACACCCCCAAGTGACGAATCTTTCCCTAGCTACTCGTGGGACTTATATGGAAAATAAGGACAACAACAAAAAATACAAAAAAAAATCCGGAGCTTTCAGGCGAAAGCAGAAGAAGCTCCGACAAAACACCGGCACTAGCGGGACCTCAGAGCAGGAGGGACAGGGCGGCGCATCCTCCGCATCATTAGATGAGGGGAGTGAGGCTGGACCTAGTTCCTCCTGCACAGGGCGGACCACTATGCCAGTGAATGCTGGACCAGGGGTACGGGGGCAAGCATCTGGCTCTATCTCTACGGAGATGAGACGGAAGGCGAGTCCTAGTACCTCAGGGATGGCAAAACAAAAAAACATCCGACCAACGAATGCTAGACCAGGGGAACGGGGGCAAGCGTCTCGTCCTTTCTCTACGGAGATGGAACAAAACGCGAGTCCTAGTGCCTCAGGGATGACAAAACAAAAAAACATAGCTAAGGCTGTGTCCAGCGAGCAGGGGCGAACCGGGGCTCAAAAGAGAAACCGGTCCGATACCAGCACGCCGGAAAAAGGAAAAACCAAAAGGGCTAAGGATGCGAGAGCTGCGGGTTCGGGACCAACTGGTACCACATCAAATGTGGGGCCGGATGGGACTGAGCCGGTAGCATCGTGTTCTTACGCCTCTAAAGTAAGCAGTATTGGGGTAGCCATTGTACCAATAGACTATCCCAGTAATACACTAACAACGGAGCAGGGAGACCTAATAAGGACTGCACTGCTCGACAGACTCGAAGAACTAGACGAAGGAGGACTTTCACCCAGGTTCTCCGAAGCTAGGATAACAAACGGGAGTTTGAACCTTTCCTGCGTTGATCAAGCAACGAGAGATTGGGTTGAGCAGACCGTCAAAAGCATGGTACTTTGGGATGGTGCTAAACTCAAAGTCATAGACTCTGGGGAAGTAATCAAACCCAAGTTTACCATGACATGGATACCGGGACCCGCAGTGGAACCGGAAAGAATAATGAAAAGACTGAGAATCCAAAATTCGGGGCTCCAAACGGGGAACTGGAGGGTTACTGGAAGGAAGTTGGACCCCAGGGGACAGCAACTTTTCATAACCATGGATTCCGTCTCTTGGGAGAAGATAAAGGAGAAGCAAGGAATACTGTTCCTGAATTTCTCCAATATCTCCATAAAAGAAATTGGAGGAAAGACGGAACGGGCTACTCCTGCTGCTCCTGAAACTTCTCAGGGAAAAGAAACACCTACTGAGGTAGGAGATAACATACCAGAGGAGAATCAATCCTTGGTCGTAGAACCACAAGAAAGTAGGGCTACAGAGCAAGAGACTGAGGCTCCAATGGAAATAGGGGACTTGGAATCCGCAGCACGCGAGCTAGGTGAAGACGAGGAGAGGACTCTTTTAGGGGACTCACCGCTGTCTAACCCGGCTGACGTGCCGGAGGAGGAAGAGGACCCTACATCAAGGAATAGGGGGTACCTTTAAAAAAAAAAAAAAAAAATATGAAGGTAATCCAAGCAAATATACATCACTGTTGGGCGGCAACAGCTGTCCTACAACGATGTATAATAAAACAAGACATTGATCTTGCTCTAATCCAAGAACCACTTATATACAAGGGGCAAATTAGAGGGTTGCATATATCAGGGGACTATGACCTGATTTATTCAGCGTCTGGACACCCAAGAACCTGCATTATTGCAAATAAAAGCTTGAAGGTGTTTCCACTATGGGAATTTTGTACAAATGACCTAGTGACAATATCCCTAAACCTAGACGGAGGAACTAATCTGATTGTTGGATCCGTATATCTACCGTACGACCAACCTGGGCTCCCCCCCACTAAGGAGGTGAGAGAACTGGTTAGTCATTGTGAAAAAAACAAAATCGAACTTCTCCTAGGGTGTGATGCCAATGCTCACCATATAGTGTGGGGAAGCACTGACATTAATAACCGAGGAGAAGCTCTTCTGGAATTTATTGCATCCAATAAACTAGAAGTTGCAAACGTTGGAAATGAACCAACCTTCGTAACATCTGTGCGAAGGGAGGTAATTGATATAACCCTAGGTACAAAACGGGCATGTTCATTGGTGGGGAAGTGGCACGTCTCACCAGAAGCGTCACTTTCCGACCATAGACATATCCTGTTTGAGATGGGTACTAAAACCTCGGGTGAGAAGACATATCGTAATCCTAGGACCTGTAACTGGGGAGCTTTCAAGAAAGAACTCAAACAGGGACTGGAGGACTGTCCTCCGATACCGAAGAATTCAGTGGAAGTTGAGTTTATGTCAGAGTTTCTGACACGAACCCTAACCAACACATTTGAAAAAAACTGCCCTTTAAAAATTAGGAAAGAGGATCGAGACGCTGTATGGTGGAATCGAGACCTTTCCAAAAAAAGAGCAGAAGTTCGTAAACTCTTCAACCTGTCTAAAAGGTCGGGGAACTGGGAAGCCTATAAGGCGTACCGGAGAGAATATGGCTATGCCATTAGGAAAGCTAAAGAAAATTCCTGGAAAAAATTCTGTGACGGCATTGAAAGCCTTCCAGAATGTGCCAGATTCAGGAAAACTCTACAGAGAGATAAGCAAGGATGCATGGGATCTCTGAAAAATCAACAAGGAGAACCTACAAAAACAGAGGAGGAGACCTTAGATTTACTACTAAAGTCACACTTTCCTGGATGTAAGATTATCCTTGACCAAGAGAACAGGAGTACTGAGGCACTAATTTCTAGGGCCTCAAAAACAAACTGGTCTCTTGCAAACTCAATAGTAAACAGAACAAAACTTGTGTGGGCGATAAATTCCTTTCAACCATACAAAACAGCTGGACCTGATGGTATAATCCCGGCACTCCTACAAAAGGGCCAGGAAATACTGGAGGGACCACTGTGTAAACTATTCCGAGCTAGCATAGCCCTCGGATATGTTCCACAAAGCTGGAGGTGTGCAAGAGTGGTCTTCATTCCCAAACCCGGGAAAGCTTCCTACGAGGAGACGAAATCTTTCAGACCAATCAGCCTAACGTCATTTCTCCTAAAAACATTGGAGAAATTGATCGATAGATATATACGGGATGATGTTCTACGGGATAAACCGATACATCGATACCAGTTTGCCTACCAATCTGGAAAGTCTTGCGATGCAGCCATACATAGGCTAACTCAACGGGCTGAACAAGCATTGGAAAGCAAAGAAATAGCACTAGGAGTCTTCCTAGATATAGAAGGAGCCTTTGACTCGGCTTCATACAATTCAATATTGGGATCTATGCAAAGGCGTGGAGTAGCCCACTGCATTACGAAGTGGGTAGAGTTCATGCTTAATCATAGGACCATTACCAGTAATCTCCTTAACACAACAAGAGAGGTCTCAGTTAACAAGGGATGCCCGCAGGGAGGAGTGCTATCTCCTCTTATGTGGACCTTGGTGATTGATGACCTCTTATGGGAGTTAGAGAGAGAAAACTTATACACGCAAGCATTTGCAGACGACATAAGCATCGTAGTAAACGGTAAATTTGGGACTGTTGTATCCGAAAGGATGCAGCGGGCACTAAATATCGTCGAAAGATGGTGCCTAAAAGAGGGACTGTCCACAAACCCGACAAAAACCTCTGTTGTTGCATTCACAAGAAAAAGGAACCTTCAAGGAATGAAGGAGCTTTATATGTGGGGACAACATCTAAAAATGGCAAAGGAGGTTAAATATCTTGGAATCACTCTCGATGACAAGCTTAGCTTCTGTAGCCATATAGAAAAAACAACAGAAAAAGCTGTAAGAATACTATGGGCCTGTAGACGGATGGTAGGGAATGCTTGGGGGCTTAAACCAAATATGATGCACTGGCTTTACACTATGGTTGTAGTACCGATCATAACTTACTCATCAGTCATATGGTGGCACAAGACTAAAAGCATAACAGCTAACAGAAAATTAGACAAGGTACAAAGACTAGCCTGCCTAATAATAACAGGGGCATTTAGAACTACGCCCACAGCAGCAATGGAGCTACTGCTAGGTCTTCCTCCACTTCACCTTGTGGTGGAGAAGGAGGCTATGGCGGCGGCATACAGGCTGTTTACTAATGGATTTGGATGGGAACTTTCGAGAAAAGGACACCACACAATGATATTAGAGAAATTAAAACAAAATCCGGTACTAAGAATGCCATCGGATAGAACGCCCATTATTCACGACTTCAAGAAACCTTTTGATATTCAAATACCAGAAAGGGCCAAAAGCCGGGAAAAAAGGGAAAAACAAAACGAATCAATCTGGTATACAGACGGTTCGAAAATGAAAAACAGCACAGGAGCTGGGATCTACCATGAGAACTCAGGGAGGACAATTAGTTTGAACCTGGGGTCACTGACAACAGTCTTCCAGGCTGAAGTAGCAGCAATAAATGCCTGCGCCAAAGTCATGTTAAATGACTCTCTTAGAGATAAGAGAATCGTTATCATGACAGACAGTCAGGCAGCCCTTAAAGCACTAAAAAGGGTAGAAGTACAATCTAAATCAATATTTGATTGCCAACAATCCCTCCAGGCTCTGGCAGAACATAACAAGATTACCCTTGAATGGGTGCCAGGACATGAGGGAGTGTTTGGAAACGAGAAAGCAGACCTCCTAGCAAGGAAGGGAGCGGAAAAAACTCTTATTGGACCAGAACCCACATGTGGTATCTCATACCAACATGTTAAATGGGTGTTAAAGGAACAAATAAAAAGAGAACACCATAGGCTCTGGATAGAACTTCCTGGACTTAGACAGTCCAAAAGATTCATAGAGGGGCCATCCACGAGCAGACAACATCAACTGCTAAACCTTAGCAGAAGCGAACTCAAGGCCGTAATAGGACTCCTTACGGGACACTGCGGCCTTAGAAGACACCTAAATCTCTTAGGGATATCTGATGACTCCCTATGCAGAATATGTGAAGAGGAGGACGAAACTCCTATTCACATACTATGCCACTGCCGGAACCTTAAATGGGAACGGGAATGGTACTTCGGGGTACAATATCCGGAACCTGAAGAAATCGCGAAAGCGCCCATCAGACATATTCTTGAATTCATCAAGAAAATCAATCTGATGGGATAGAAACTGTGAGGGGTACAATAAGCCTAGAGCTTCAGTACAAGTGGGCTTTGAACCACGCCCTAATTTAGATGATGATGATGATACGCGACACAGACTTAGAACTGCTGAATATTGCTCATTAGGTGACTTGACTATACCCATAGTTAGTGAATACAAATACCTTGGTTTAGTTATAGATAAAAAATTGCTATGGACCAATCATATAAAATACATAAGGCAAAAGTGTGATAAGGGACTTAATCTCCTACGTATAGTTTCTAAAAATTAGTGGGGTGCAGACCCAAACATCGCCTTCACATTTTATAAATCTTATATTCGTTCTATACTGGATTATGGATGTACTCTTTATGGATCGACGTGTAATTCAAATTTGTTATCTATAGATCGAATTCAATTTAAAGCCTTAAAAATATGTTTAGGGGCTATGGTATCGTCACCTAATCACGCAATTCTTGCTGAGGCACAGGACCCGCCTCTGTGCATTCGAAGAGAATTTTTAGCAAATAAACAAGTTATTAAGTATAGGTCTTTTAGTAATTTTATGATCACCAAAATTTCAACTGTAGCTGTAGAGAACTTAACGAATTTATACTGGGAAAAGAAGAACTCTCCCCTCTTGCAAATGCTTTATTGATACTAGTCCATATAATAACCAAATTGAAAAATTTCAGAAATTACCCATATATGAAATTGAATTTAAAATTCTAATATCTAAACCAACCATTATTATTCCGAAATACTCAGATATTGCAAGCCTTACGAAAACTATCTTTAAATCCGTACTCAGTAATTTGGGAGATAATTTAACTACTATTTATACAGATGGATCGAAAAATGGTTTAGGTACTGGCTGTGCATTTCTTGTTTCAGACACTAATTATATAGAATCATTTAAATTACCCTTCTTCTGTTCTATATTCACAGCTGAAGCAGTGGCGATTCTAAAAGCCTTAGATTGGTGCAAAGCAAATTCATTTCAGAATATAGTTATAGTGTCTGACTCCCAATCAGTTCTGCAGGCTATTGATAGCCCTTCCATAAGTCAAAACAAAAACGCGGTAATATTATCGATTAAGAAAATTATATTTGACCTTAAACAGAGTAGCGTTAAAGTTTCCTTGGTTTGGGTTAAAGGACATCGTGGCATTGCAGGAAATGAACATGTGGATAGGGCTGCTAAAGAAGCATGTAGTTTAGAACAAATTACATTATTTTGTAGTTTTATAGATATTATTAGCATTTATAAAAAAGATGTAAGAAGTAGATGGGAAATTAAATACACTGAGCATGCGAAGGCATCACAAAGTCACTATTATAGTATACATCCAAATCTTCCTAAGAATATTCCTTACATCAGTTCATGGAACTATAATAATTATCAGTCATCTATAATTACTTGTTTGAAGCTCAATCACGGCCGATTCCCTGCACATTTATGTAAAATTGGAATATTGGATTCTCCCTTTTGTCCATATTGCAATATAAACGCTGTAGCAGATATCAATCATTTATTTTTAGATTGTAATAAAAATGCTCAACATACCACCGTATTGTATCAAGATTTAAATAAACTTTCACTCCCACTTCCACTCAATATTTCTTCACTTTTAGTTCAATCAGATAAGATAATTTTTGACGCTATTATTAAATTTACTCAAAATACTAAAATAGATATTTAACATAATATATACAAAAATTATTAAGTTAAAACTTTCTGTGGTAAATAGACTTGCATGTCTGATGCCATCCCATTACAAAAAAAAAAAAAAAAACAAATCTATTTATTCAATCATATTTCCTAATATAAGTTTAAATTTATACATATCTACTGCTAATTTGCAGGACAACGTATAACTTTGGAGCCTTTAAGAGAAAAGTCGATTGAGAAGCAAATGTTTAATGGGTATATTACATCAGTGAGGAAATAAAAGATAAAAAAGAAATTATAGAAATGCAAAAGAAGCAGCTGTATTGATGTTAGTTTCAAAATGGAAAAATAAACTGCAAAGAAATTTCAAATTTGAAGTAAATAAAAGAGTCACTAATCGTGATGTTCTTGCATGTCCCGACTTAAAGTAATAAAACTTGTTCAGTATGTTTATTTTTCTTATCATGTGGAAAAATTGCTATATCCTAAACTGTAATATTGAAGCGACACATCATATTGAAGATTAAATGGTAGGTACGCTACAGTTTAATTAGAGTAGTCAATAAGAATCTATAGTAGACTATAGTAGTTTCGCTATGCGACTCTTAGAATTAAATAATATTTACAATTATTTGAAAAAGACTAGTACCAATAAACAAATAAAATACAAGATTTGTTTATAAGATATTGAATATATGAGTAGATATAGCAAAAATTAGAATAGTTTCGCATTGCTAAAGAATTCACTGAGAAAAACAATTTTCAAATACCTTTTAAAACTGATAGAGTGGAGAATATTGATGTTTGAGTGATGATACTATTAGTCATACATGTTTAAATAGCTTTAGAGATGAAGGGAAGTAGCGAAAACAGTCTATAGTTAAAGTATTACTGAAAGTGAGATTTACTAAAGTACCTACTCAAATATTTTAAAAATTTCATTCTTGTATTTAAATATTTTAACAATTTTAATCCTGAATTCTTTATACATAGAAAAATGAACGATGGTGCAGGTATCTCTTCTGATATTTTGACTTCTCCACATGCATTTGTAGATTTAATTTTTTAAATGATCTCTTTAATTTCATGGGGTATTGGGTTTTATAACTTATATGTAGTTCTGTTAAATAACGTTCTTGGAGAAATGAAATTAGTTTTAGATATTTTCTGTGCAAATTCAGGTCCAATTTTAGTTCATCTGCAATATTTATCTAATAATTTTATTTTCCATGACTATTTGCAATATGTTTACATAACTTTTGTTCAAATGTTTATTATGCAAAAAGGAATTCAATATTTTCCATTAGTTTAACTTTTAAAACTAATAATTGTTTCTAGTAACATAACAAAAAGAAAACATAACCTTACAATTTCAAAACTTTCTAAATTCCTCGACTATTCTGATGATTAGACAACACTGCAATGCTGTGACTTCATAAATAATCTATGATGTCCATTGGTATTTGTATTAAAAATACTATACCCGATATCACCGCAAAAACAAAACACGTAGGCAATTCAATTACGAATTTGTAAAGAAATCAATTCTAGTTACAACACTAAAACACTAAATTGGCTTTGGCAAAAAGCACGATCCCCTACACAACAGTCATTCCGTAATTTTTCCCTCGAGATGGAGCGTACGGATACAGACCATTTTTGCCGATTCCTCTTGCGTTCCTATTCCAAAATCCCCGGTTATCTAGATGATTGAGAGGATCTGTCGGAATCGCAAGACAAAAGACTATCAGTTAATAGCTCTGACCTCGGAGGAAAGTTATCGGAAAACCATTAGGTGCACAACGAAAATGGGTTAAGTGCAGTTTCTTATTGCTCCTTCACAACATTTCAATCCGCTCTTCGGTGTGTAACGAAAGGCTCCGGAGAAACAATATTGGTCGGAAATAGTTACAATGTATACTCGGGAAACTAGTTAATTAACGGTTTTATATTAGAGGACTTACAATACAATTAAAATGTTCTTAAGATAGTTAATAAAAACGGGTTGTGCTTAACGTTCGAAGAAAGCTCTTACAGTGAGCTTGAGAGGTTTGTAATTATTTTTATTATTCAATATAGGGTTTAGAGCCAAATAAATTTTTGTTGCTTTAAAATGATAAAAACAATATTATGTTTTCTACTATTACCATCCAAAATATAATTTAAAATCAGTTACATTGTTAATCAAGATTTTTTAATTTACGATACAAATGGTGTTGAGATTCAGCATAAGCCACCTACGACTGTCTGATGATGTTTCAATTAGGGTCATTAGCTCCTTAAATATCAAATTCAACCAATTGTAATGAATATGTACGGAGTATTTGTTGCGTTTTTAAAGCGGTCGTACATATCCCGAATAATAAAAGTCGGCACTATATGATAAACTTTTTTATTATTAGTTTTAGGTATACAAAAAAGTTATTCACCATAAAAAGTTCTGAACGGGGTGAAATTCAAAATAAAACCAACCATATTTGACGATTCAATTTTGATCAACTTTTCTTAATAACAATTTTTGATATTGTTAACAATAAAGGTATTTTACTCTTGCATAAAATTTATAATTTTCGACAAACCTCGTATATGACTAAAAAAATGTGATATCTGATGATCGTGGTTTAGGTTTTAGATTATGCAGATCTTTTCATGAGGAATACATTTTTTTCCAAAAAAATTATATAGGAAAGTGTCCTAAAATGACATAGCTGCTAAAATGACACACTTGCTCTATATAGGAAACAAGAAACGGCATCTCTTATTCGGTAACTGTACTAAGTAACAAACACTCTATTAAAATATAGTATAAGTTTACAAATCTCTCCAGGTTTATTTAACGGTTTTATTGTGTAGGTTATGTTTCAGTGGCAGGAAAGTTTTGTATGCGTGGATTTTACATTGCTGTTTTTATATCATTTTTCGTGGTATTAAATATTGTGTTGGCATTAATTGTTATATGTGAACAGTGAACAATTGATTGGTAAGTAGGTTTTTTAATATTCTATATATTAAAAATGTAACATTGCGTTTAAAATGACATATTGTGGTTGTTGTTAAAATGACATAGTATGTCATTTTATACGACGCACAGTACAATTTCTAGTTTTATGGAACAATGATTTATATTAATTGTAATTCGATTTTTAATTTTTTTTACAGATGACCATGGTTGGAAGGTATGTCAGAAAGACTAATAATAGACAGTCCTGGGATGAAGCATCTATGTAGCAAGCTATAAAAGATGTACAAGAAAAGAGAATGGGATGGCTAAAAGCATCTAAAGTCTATAACGTTCCCCAAGCAACTCTTAGACGTAGAGCTGCTAATAAGAATAAAAGAGTTAAAGGTGTAGAGAAAAGTCTGGGCCGATTTTCAATAACTTTTGATTCCCAAACAGAGAAAGAATTGGTAAAACACCTAAAATATCTTGAATCTAGACAGTTTGGTTTAACCACAACCGAAGTGAGACAATTAGCTTATGAGTTTGCAGAAAAAAATAAACTAGATCATAGATTTAACCGTGAAAAAGGAATCGCAGGAAAAGAGTGGCCAGAACCCACTTCAGCAGTCAGGGCACGAGCTTTTAACAAGCCTCAAGTTTTCAAATTTTTGAGGTTTTAGATTCTGTTCTACAAGAGAAATCTATCACTGTTGAGAAGATTTACAATATGGATGAAAGTGGACTGTCTACTGACCAGATACCTCCGAAAATATTGGCATCAACTGGGCGCAAACAAGTACGATCCCTGACAAGCGCAGAAAGAGGTCAGCATGTAACTGTTGTTTGTTGCATGAGTGCAACAGGTAACTATATTCCTTCAGCCTTGATCTTTTCAAGAAAAAACAAAAAAGATTAACTTTTTGATAAAGCACCTCCTGGAAGTTTAGGTTTGTGCCAAGAGTCTGGTTGGATGAACTCAGAACTCTTCGTTCAATGGCTGAAACATTTTTGCAAACATGCTAATCCCTCTCCGGAGAATAAAATACTCCTTCTACTTGATGGTCATGTAAGCCATACCTCCTTAGCAGCTGTGTCGTTTCGTAGAGAGAATAACATCATTCTCATGTGCTTCCCAGCTCATTGCACCCACCGTATGCAGCCGCTTGATGTGAGTTTTTTTGGACCCCTAAAGGCGTATTACAATCAGGCTTGTACCACATGGATGAAAAATCATCCAGGTCGGGTTATTACAGCTTACTAACTGAGTGAACTCTTTTCTAAAGCGTATGGTAAAGCAGCCACAATCCAAAATACATTGAGCGGATTTGCTAAAACAGGAATCAGTCCATTTAATTCCAACGTTTTTCCCGATTACCTTTTTGTACCAGCGGACACAACTGATATTGCACTAGAAGATACTCAGGCTGAAACACCAAATCCGTTGGGGGAGCAGCTTCACGATGACAATCAAACAGAAAAAGAAAATCAACCAGATGTCGTCTCTGAACTTCCAATCAATAGTAATGAAGAAGACAAGACAGTAGTCGCAAAGGTGCCATTTTTAGAAATATCTCCATCTACAAAAGCAATATACCAATCAGGAAAAAGGAATGTAACAAAAAAGTACGCGGTCTTAACATGTTCTCCAAATCTTGAAGAATTGAAATATAAAATCGAAGAGCAAGCAAAGAAAAAATCGAAAATTGACGCACGGAAAATTTAAAAGATTTCCTGTGACAACTCTAAAGAACAAAACATGTCAGAAGCACATTGTTCTAAATTACATATGAATTTGCGTGATAAAACTACAAAAAAGAGTCCCAAGGCAATAATTGAAGATGAGACAGATGAAGAAAGTGAACCCTTTCAAGAGACTGATGATAAAGATGATTCGTCTTGCATCTATTGCAATGGGTTAGTTATGGCATCAAAATCGAAGGAAACTTGGATCCAGTGTATGCTGTGTCAGTTGTGGGCTCATTTGGAGTGTACAGATTTAACTCCAAAATCAAAGACATTTATTTGTGACTTGTGCAATTAATTTTTACTAATATTTTGATACTATGTCATTTTGGTCACCCCCAGTGTCTACAATGACATAGTTCAACTAATAACATTTTAGGTCTCTGTTCCATTTATTTTTCATTATATTACGTTTTTCTTTAGAAAATTTAAGGATTATTCATTTTTATTTGCCCTTCTGTGAAAATATTTTCAAAATAAATCAATACAAAAAAATTATGATTTTTTTTATAAAAAGTATGTCATTATAGGACACCTTCCCCTAATAAAAAAGGTTTAAAAATGGTGCCAACTTAAGTAAACACTCATAGTATATCCATATATATCTGATACGATTTAGGTAATACACGTGGGTTATTGACATAATTTTAACAGGTGTGTGAACTCGGTTCAAGGTTTGAACAAGCTACCGCTCATTCCAGAGACGTTTACCGTTTTCCTCTTTCCAAATCCTATATCGTGAATGCTACCGATTGCGACAACAGGTTAGAAAATCGAGGCGCATCTCAATTATCCATTCCCTATACCATTGAGATAAAATAAAGAGGAGATGCTATAACGACGTTTATGTGTCCGCACCTTTGCATTACATTTTTCGTCATATGTCAAACTAGAGATAGCTGAGCTGGTCAGTTTTGGTGAAAATAAATACCATTTTTTTAAATAGCTTCATTTAAATGATATAAAGTTATTTTCATTCCGTCAGCCTTCAATTATAAAATTATTGACTTTAATAAATCAAAGTACGACTCAAGTTGCCAATTACACTTTTCCGTCGTCCGAAGTGAGTCCATATGTCATATCGCAAAATAGTGTTCATGTTGTCTCTACTTTATTCTCGATGCCCTATACCGATTGCAACAACAGATTAGGAAACGAAGCCGCACCTAACATTTAATTTTATATAGAAATACTAAAATTTACAAAACAACAACCAAAAGCAATCATAAATTAACAAAATAATACATTACATTACGAGTGTGGAAAGTGGGAAATATTGTCGCACAAGGCATAAGCCGAGTACGACAATCACACGAGTGTAAAATATCACTTTTACACAAGTAATGTGCAATATGTTTTCTACGACTACAACAATTTTATCAAAATAATGGAAAACCCTGAAATCTGAAGTTTCTCCAACATTGAAAAATTAATTTTAACAATATGTATTTGGGCATAAACACTCAGGGCCTACTCTGGGACACGTTAAGATTTCTCGAGGTCATTACGCAATTCACGTCACAGTCACGTGGATATTTACTTTAAAAATGATTGGACAGACGTGTCAATGCAAGCGACGCTTCTCAACTCGCTAATATAACCGCTAACGAATTTCAGAAGATATGTCTCACTTAATGGCAAAAGACATGATTTGCTGTTGTTAGAAAAATGTGGTTTCAACCGGGGCGTCAGGACGCCATATCCAATTTATCAAAATATTTTTTAAAAACGTCGAAATGCTGGCAGAAATGTGAATAATGTAAAAGTCGAAGAATTTCGATTAATGGTTTCAGAAAAATATAACATTAAAGATGATTACATACTTATATTTTTTTTCTAATCAGTAATCAAAATAGTGCAAAATAAAGAGCGGAAATTTTACCTGCAGGGATTATACTATAATAAATAATATATATTTAAAATTGTAATGTTAGGACAGGTGAACTTCCTTATTTTAATATTTAGTGAAACCCAATTCGAATCAAATGTAAGCTTCTCTTTTTTTTTATATTACATTGCAAGTCTTAATGACTTGTTTTCTCTCATTTAAACCTTGCAATGCTTCTTGAGTAAACAATCGAATTAAAAAAATTACTTCATATTTCTTAGTTGTCAATAGAGGTAACCTATTCAATTTCATAGTTCTTCGTTAACAATTAATTATAATATTTTGATATATAAACACATCGCCAAAATTCTTGCACCCCCTCGTAAATATTGAAACGAAATATTTGTTATGGCTGCTTTTTTGTACATGTAATCTTTATTTATTTCACCGTTGATACGCATCTAAAAATCTTTACAAAAACAAATTCCCACAATTTTAGGTACCAATGTTTAAAAAGTGGTTCATATCGATTTTGCGTGTTTACGTGATTGTTGAGTTTTTCTTTGCAACTGTGCCAGTGCCAGTATTCAATAGAGCAAGAATAGTGGCTTTGCATGATGAGGGTCTGCCGAGCTTCAGTTATCCGAATAGTGCGTTTGTACCAGGAAACTAACAGCGTTGAACGGAGACGTGGGATTGGGCGTCCTAGGGTAATTAATCCAAGAGAAGATCGGTATAGAGTAGGTTTTGTACGTCGGAATCGAACCGTAACACTCTCAGCTGTCCGAACTCATTTTATAAGAACGTATGGTCGATTCATTTCCAGTATCACAATACCGCGGAGACTTGTTGGACCCAATTTACGATCTAGGAGACCATTAAGAGTACCCAGGTTACTTCCTAGTCATATAGCTGCTCGTCTACAGTGGGCACAGGAACACAGAGACTGGATTTTAGCTCAGTGGCGAAATATTCTTTTTTCGGACGAAACCAGATATGGCTTAATTAGTAATAGTCGGCGACACAGAGTTTGAAGAGGGCCAGGGCGACCAGAAAGACTATGTTTTGCCAGAGAAGTCGTTCCATACCAAGGAGGAACAATAATTTTTTTTTGGGAGGCATAATGCATGGTCGTCGAACGCAGCTTATTCCCATTCCAGACACTATGACAGCTGATAAATATGTTCAAAACATTATTAAACCCATTATTTATCCTCTGCGAAATGAAATTGGAGCCAATTTTATTTTCATGGATGACAATGCTAGGCTCCATCGCACAAGATGGGGACAAAATGCACTAGAAATTCAGAATATTCAAAGATTACCGTGGCCAGCAATTCGCCAGATATAAATGCCATTGAGCACATGTGGGATTTCGTTGGAAGAACAATTTCAAACAGAATTAATCCTCCTATCACCCTCCAGGAACTTAGAGTCGCGGTCCAAGAAAAATGGAACAACATACCAATGGATTACATTAACACCCTTATTGTTTCCATGCACAGGTGAGTTAATACATTACTACAGAACAGGGGAGGACACACCGAATATTAATGAATTTTTGATTTCGCTCTAAAGTGGTTTTCTTCTGGAATTCAAATTCTAGTAATCATTTTATTATGCACTATTTTTCGTTTGTGTTTTTTTCTTCTTCATTTAAAATTTCAGTCAATTTGTATTGGATACATAACCAAATTAAAAGTACTATGTAACACACTTCTTGACTTTTAATAAGTTTTGCAATTTTGCTGCCAATACATATATATTTGTATTTTTTCCTAATTATGGCCATAACCGACTACTAGTTGCTTCACTTCTAAATTTTAGTAAAATTGTGGTACATATTTTAAGGTTTTATTATTATAGTTATGATATTGTATTAAAAAAAATAACCTATTTCACTAAAGTTTCGTTTAAATTATAGATTGAAAACTTTATTCGTATACTTTACAAGGACCTATTTCAAACCCATCTATTCATTACCCAAATAGCGCACACCCTTGTTTACAGACCAAAGATATCATTTTCGTTAAAAAATATTGGACTTTTTAACGACACCGATCGATTTATATATGATGGATTTGATGGATGGATACGCTTCCGATTATAACATCTGATTAAATGGAATGACAGGAAAAGAAATATGAAGCTAAACGTATCAATAAGTTCTTGCAAAGGGATATGTTATCAATTGTTCTTAAATACAAAATAGTACCTACCTTTATTATTGTTAACGAGGATGACAATAAAAAGATTGGGTGTAGCAATTAACACTCCTACATTAAGTCTCTCGAAAACTAATAGAGATTAATGTATTTGAATTATGTAAAGGTTAATTATTGTCGCCATTTGTTATAGTATTCCATGTCAGCAATGACTCTAATTAACTTTTGTAAATTAGTGGAGGGCTTTCGCTATCACTTATTAATAAGTGGTTATCTTTGTACATAACATTGATGTAGACTCTACCAGTTTCCTATTGTCTAATAAGCAGGTAGGCGTGGCCGGTTCGTTGTCGTTTCGACGCAATAACGTTTCGACGCAGTACACTGGGGCTTAATCGCATTTTTTTGGCCAAAAATAAGAGTTCAAAACTAAAAGACATTTTTTTATTTTGAAGGTATTTTAAGAAATACATATAGGGCTAACCGGATGTACAAATAATATAGTTTTAAAATAATAAATGTGCCTATTATTTCAGTCTTCTTTCAAACGTTTTGGGGTATAAGAGTGTGAACGTTTGTTTTTATTCAATATTTTAGTACTTTTTGGCATTGATAAGAGTTGTTTGCTTTTACTAAGAATTATTTTTAAGTATGGATGTCGTTCCATGTCTTAAGTATTACATAATATACTTATTATTACTTAAAAAATAATAGCAATTTTTTTTTCAAATTTAAAATATCGAAATGACAGGGTGGGTGGCTCAGTGGTAGAGTCTCTGTCTATGGATCCAAGGGTCCCAGGTTCGAATCCCACCGTTGGCCGGAATTTTTTCATTTAATTTAATTATTTAAAATTAATTCTGATGCCTTGGTAGGATTCCCCACTCGACCATTCACTGTTGGGTTCTAATTAACAGTGGTGTTCCTAAAGTGGCGCTGGGAAACATTAACAAAGCCTACACAGAACACGAGGCGAAATAACCTTAGCAGTTGAAGCCGATGACACAAAAAAAAATCGAAATGTGTGTCAACATATGGCAAAATTCTGGAAGGTTTCTTTAAAATCTGAATTTATAGTGATGTTCTAAATCAGTTTAAAATTAATTTGATGACAATAACGATTCATTGTGTGTCAATAATAAAATATTATTGCAAAAAGGTAAGTTTGATTTTGATTGTTTAGTGTTAACTGAAACCTGGTACTTGGTACTTAACAGACCCGAACTTTTACGATATGCCTGGATATAATTTAATATACAATCAAGGGCAACACAATCAAAATGATGGGACAATAATGTATATTTTTTTTTTTTTTTTTTTTTATTTGGTGTCATCGGCATCGACTACTACGGCCATTAGCCTCGTGTTCTGTGTAGGCTTTGTTACTGTTTCCCAGCGCCACTTTAGGAACAGCACTGTTAATTAGAACCCAACAGTGAATGGTCGAGTGGGGAATCCTACCAAGGCATCAGAATTAATTTTAAATAATTAAATTAAATGAAAAAATTCCGGCCAACGGTGGGATTCGATCCTGAGACCTTCCGATCTCAAAGTCATGACTCTGACCACTGAGCCAACCCACCCCCCAAATAATGTATATTAAAAATATTTTTTCATTCAAACATTCTATAATAACTAAAGGAACTATAAACTTCCTAAAAGCAGAAATTGGTACAAGAATATTTTGAAGAAAATCAGTCAAAAAAATACGAATACAGCATTTTTCTTGGAGATATAAATATAAACATTTTAGAAAATAATTACAATAAAACGGAGTACTTGAATATACTAAATGAATTTGGATACACATATCAATGATAAACCTACTAGACAAAAAACTTGTATAGACCACATTTTCCTTAAACCAAAAAAATATGAGTCGATTGATATGACCATCCCAATAATATTTAAATCAAACATTACCGATCATGATTCAAGTATTCTGCAAGTCGTTTTTGAGGACCCAAATAATGCAGCAAATAATTTTATTACGGAAATTAAAACAATGATAAAATATTGCACTACAAAAAAACTATGTACACGAAAAAACACTAGCTTTGCACCGTGGCTCACAAATAGCCTATTAAAGTTAATTAATAAAAAGAATAAAATGTATAAAAAAACGATTTTACATCCTGAAAATATTTTATTAAAAGACGAATATACGTCATTCAAAAATAAACTTACAAATGAATTAAAGAGAACTAAACAAAATTATTATAAAAAACAACTTGAAAAAAATAAAAATAATTCAAAATATTTGTGGAACACGGTACAAGGACTTTGCGGAAGGAAAACTAAAAAATGTAATATTGAAAAAATTATTAACGACACTGGAGTTTTATTAACTACTAACATGCAGATAGCTAACGAATTTAATAAACAATTTGTCAACTTTGGGAAAACACTTGCAGAAAAAATTGAAAAAGACGCTAAGTATACATGCAAATCAAACACTTTATCTAACTCAATGCTACTAACACCTACAAATCCTAAGGAAATATTTAATCTCATTAATGTTTTAAAAAATAATAAATCTCCAGGATCTGATGAAATTAAATCAAAGCTTTTAAAAAAAGTATCCTATCATATCTCAGATCCATTAGCTTACATAATAAATAAAAGTATTGAAAAGGGAATATGGCCTGATGCATTCAAAAGCTCTATTGTAATACCTGTTTATAAAAATGGAGATAAAACATCTGTTGGTAATTATAGACCAATATCATTGATTAGTCATCTGGCTAAAGTTTTTGAAAAACTTATAAAAAATAGGCTATCATCATTCATAAATCGATATAATCTTTTGTCAAATAAACAATATGGATTCAAAGAAAAGACCTCAACTGTGGACGCTATTTTAAATTTAACAAAAAATATATACAAATCGCTGGAAAATGGGAAACCTTGCTTATGCCTATTTATAGATTTAAGTAAGGCTTTTGACACGGTAAGTCATCCGTTGTTAATCCAAACCCTAGAAGATGTGGGGATCAGGGGAAACGTTCTAACTCTTTTTAAAAGTTATCTATGTACAAGAAACCAAGTTGTAAAAGTAGGGGATAACATAAGTGAAGAGGCATCTATTGAATATGGTGTACCACAGGGCACAGTCCTAGGGCCTATTTTGTTTAATCTGTATGTGAATGAGCTGTTTCGCTTAGATACAACTGGTGAAATCATAGGATAAGCAGATGATACTGCCATTTTTTATGAAGCAGACACTTGGCAACAACTCAAAACAAAAGTAGAAACCGACATTAAGGCAATAAAAAAATGGTTCGACCATAAGCTCTTAACAATGAATTTAAATAAGACCAAATTTTTACCTTTTAGTTGTAACTCCAGCGGAGTAACAGACTTTCAACAAATTAACATTGAATTTAATGGAAAAAATTTTGGCATTAAATCGGTTGTCGAAATGAAATATTTGGGGATATATTTGGATTGTCACTTAAGGTGGGATAAACATATTAATCAGGTAGTAAAAAAATTGTAGCAAATTATTTACACTTTTAAACATATAAAAGAGTTCTTACCTATTAAATATCTAAAACAACTTTATCTCGCTCTTGTTGAAAGCCATCTTAGGTATGGAATTACGATATGGGGCGCAGCTGCACGTACCTATATAAATACCCTCGAAACTATCCAAAAACTAATTATAAAAATAATCGTGTCAAACCCCTCTAGGTATCCGACTGATGAATTATATAAAATATCGGATATAATGGATTTGAGACAACTGTTTTATTACAATACATGCATTAAATACCATTCTAGTGATGATCTCATCCAGAGCATCAGTACTACACCAGGCATCGAGAATTACTTACACACCCATTGGTAAAGAAATCATTCTCACAGAAAGCCTATTCATACATTGCCACTAAAATGTACAATACTATCCCCAAAACTACCAAAATGATACAAAACACAAGTACATTCAAAAAACACTTAAGAACATTTTTACAAAAGACTCCAAGATCATTTTTTAATGCCTTAATAAATGAACTATATAAATAATTTTAATTGAATCCATTTTTAGCACTCTTTTACTAAATATGTATTATATTTTATTTTTTATTGTATACTTATTCTAGTTATTAGTGTAAATTTTAAATTGTAAATCTAATTTTAGCTATTAATATTACTATCATTATTATTATTTTTTATTATTATTCTTATTTTTTATTTTTATTAATTACTAATATTTTTAAATATAAATTTTAATCATATTTTCTATTATCGAAACAAGTACATCAGTACTTTTCGATACTCTAACTTTATTTATATTTTGTATACACGTTTTTTTTTTTTTCTTTATTTTATTGTACTCCATTTATAAATAAAGTTTCTATTATTATTATTATTAATAATGATGTTTAAGCATAAACATGATCCGTTTTTGTGTTTTAATTTTTTTGTTATTAAAATTGTCATTATATTATTAGTCACGATATACTCCATAAAAATGTATTAAGGTCGGGTCCATACTATACGTATTTTCAGCATCCTTAAAATACGTATGTATAAGAATGTCGTGTGTTCACATTGTGCGTTAACATTGTGCGTTAACATAGTGATTTCAAATTGTGCAGATTTTGTGCGTATTTATTTTTTGGTGATCCTCAATTTGTATAGAACAGTGTGAATGCTTGCTAAGGACATAACTTGTCTCCTATTAACTTTCCGATATCCCGGTAGCATTTTTCCGTTTCCTATACTGTTACGACTACTCATTGCCATACTTGCATAGGAAATGAGAAGTTACTTTATGCATTCTATTCTCAAAGCGCTTCTAGCTACCCGTCTTGTACTGTATGTCGCCAAGTAGCTGTAATCGCATAGAAAATGTAACAGCATCTTAAAAGCTCCATTGCCTATGCAAAAACGGCTACAGGTCTGTTAAGATATAGAAGCATTTTGTTCATACAGAATCAATATTCTCGTGTTTTTTTGGGTAAAGTCATTATGATTAGAGTTTGTATTTAATTTTAAAACGTAATAGGTTAGTCTAACAGAAAATCATGGTTCTAGCGATTAGAATAGAACTAAAGTTACATTTAAAAAAAAAACAGCATACTATGCAATATATTTTTTATAAAAAAGCAAAAAAACACTAGATACAAATCAGTAGTGCTAACTGCGTTAATCATTGATAACGTCCCATTATTTATTCTTTTTATGACTTAGAGCATTTATTGTATATAAAAAGATGTTTGTTGCAAGAGATCTCTTCTTTCTGGATCTTTTCTTCCTTACTTCCTCATAACTAGAAGGTCGTCTTGCTCTTGCTCCTCCATGAAAACCTCTGTTTGATCGTCAGGCTATCGAGGTTGGTTGACCTTTAATGCGTCTAGATTCTTCATTATCAACGCTTTCTATTTTATGGTTAAATTCCATCAATTTTTTTAGCATAAGTTTCGATGGCTGTAATTTCGCAAAATTATAGATAATCGTGTAGTAATCGGAACTCTATTCGCTCCGTGCGAAGTCATGGAAAGGGAAGCAAAAGCGATACTAGCGCTAGCTGCGGATAATTCGTGCATTTTAGGGGGATATTTTGTAATTTTGGCATATCAAATACACGTATACATTTTACTTTTTTTCAAAAAAAGTAGGTAAAAACAATACAATAAGCAACCGGAGTTACTGTGTTGAAAATTGTACAAATACTAGCAATAAAAACAGTGAAACTTATATAAAAAATTTCAGTAGCAAAGTGGAAATTAAATTAAAGAAATGAATGGATAGATATACAATAAGAAGGAAAATTACCTTTATTTTTGTAATAATAACCGTAATGCTGCAAATAGTAGACATCAGAAACTTGAAAGGTTTTAAATCAACAATAGATTATCATTTTACCATGTTCTTTAATATCCCTTATTCTTAAATGTTCATTCAGCAAGGACTAGATTTCAAGATTTCTGCCTTTGATTATTATATGTGGTTGGAACGCAATTTTGTAAATTACTGATAGGAAATCAGTTTTAATCATTCATTCTATGTTTTCTTTCGAACAAAAATGAATATATAAGTAATGATCCTTTTTTATACATTTTAACTTCACGCTATTATTAAATGGTATTTTTGTATTTTGACAGAAAAGACTAATTCTTCAATGAAAACTTATTAGACTTAGGCAACTTCTCATACATTTTCCTGTAAATACTGTTGCCTGCCTATATTTTATTATGGATTTTTATCAATTATACATAATTTTCTTTAATTTAAGCGATAAAAATATATAATAATAATAAATTAATGTTTTACTTGTTTTACAAATCCATATACTTTTATTAAAACTAACATGTATACTTTTTAATTACGAATTCTATTAAAAGTTGCATTTGTCAGTATACGCCGAAATCCTCCATTAGTATCAAAACGAATTGGCGCTGCTGTCGCGCACGGAGCGAATATTGCGGCGTAAAATATATTCCAATTTCTATGCGAATACAACTACTTAACCGCATACAGAAAAAAATAGGTAGCTAGAAATCCTTAGAGAACGGAATGCATGAAGTAGCTTTTCATTTCCTATGCGAGTATGGCAATAAGTAGTCATAACAGTATAGCAAACGGAAAAATGCATCCCAATAGACAGATCTCGGCACGTGCATGCATAGGTGCATATTTCCGGTAGCATGGCACGTGGTTGCGTATTCTACGCATATATGTGACCGCTCCAATGGAGGACTTCTATACAACGGAAGTGCAACTAACTTAACAAAATAAAATCGGGTCACATACAGAGGCTGTTTTTTAGTTAACTTTTTGATTTTTCTTATCTGATTTTATACCATCTACATACCATGGCGTACCCGTAAGGTAAAAAATACTTAGTTTAGGGTATTTTACATTTAAAGGTTAAAAAAATTTGTCAGTGTCAGCTGTCAATTATGTTGATGATAGATGGGCATAACGTAACTAGTTTTGTATATGGCTCTATAGTGTATGGAACTTGTATTTGTAGCAGCAGCATTTTGCATTTGATATAAGTATATAAAACCAAATGAAAAAAATATTTAAAGAAACCGGGAGAAACACAAATAGACTATTAACAATAAAAAAATAAGTAGCAATGCTACGCTTATGTTTTGACATTATCGACAGCTGATATTGACAAATGTCTCCAACCTTTAAATGTTAAATATTCTAAAATAAAAAGTCTTTTTTACGTTACGGGTACAACATGGTAAGTAAATGGCATAAAAGTAGACGATAAAAACCAAAAATTGAGCAAAAAAAGAGCCTCTTTATGTGACCCGATTTCTTATGTCATTATTGTCAATTTTATTTTGTCAAGTTCGTTGCACTTCTCTTGTATAGAAGTCCTCTATTTAAAACAATGTATTCTCGCCCCTTGCCGAAAATACGTAGCCCAAATACACATCTGCCGAATACGCATAGTGTGGATACGTATCAGTGGCGGCTTGTGACCAAAATATTGGGATTCACAATGACAGAATATATAGGTCACACTAAAACTTTTTTACCTACAACTGTACTGAGACCTATATTATGTCATTGTGAATACCCAATACTTTGGTCACAAGCAGCCACTGAAGAAATTTCGTATATGCAGAGAGAAAAGCGACAATAGAAAATTTGATTATTTTGAACAAATTAAATTAAAAAATAAAATGTTATTTTCGAAAACCTTTCACAAAATAAATTGCATATTCTGTTTTTTCAGAATATCAAGAACTGCATATCGCACGAGTGCACAACATATCTCGCGCCTCCCTTTAGAATTGAAGTATGTGTCTGTGCGAGTTGCATATCGTTTACCATATACCATCTATCTTATATACCCTTAGTATGAACGGCGCCTAATAAATACATTTTTATTGTAAACTATGTGTAATTTTATTGTATTTAATAGTATATTATTAAACGAGCAATTTATGGTAGCCATTATTCACACAGGGTGACGTTTGCGTCCCGAGCCGTAGGCGAGTGGCGCAAGTCACCCGAGTGAATAATGGCCATAAATTGCGAGTCTAATACTATACTTTGTCCACGACCATTATGGTTTCTTTATTAAATTAAAGTTAAGTGTGAATGGAAAGTTTTTATTAAACATAGGTAACTGTTGTTTTTTCGACTTTTCGATTTTTCGATTTTTCGATTTTTCGATTTTTTTGATTTTTTGATTTTTCGATCTAGAAAATATCGTTATGAAAAGTATCGCCTATCTTTAGTTATCTATCGGAATGTGCCAGAATTACAAAAGCGTGAATTATCATAATTCACTCCGTGATATATGGGAACTATATGCTCTTAGTTAGGAGGTAGAATATTGATTTATTATTAAGTAGTCGTGGACAAACTAATTTATGTAATGTGGGCTGCTATCCATTCAAAATAATACCAATAATCAAAATGACCATTAAAACGACGGAAAGTTTCGACTTCAAAAAGTGCCCGTATGTAACTAGTAGACTAGTAGTACTAATAGTAATTTCATTTCTACGAAACGTCTTACACCGTAAATTAATTAAATTATAATATAAAGTATACAAATTATAAGTCAACAATTATTTTAAAATCGTTCGGCAGCGTAGAAAGGCTACGTATTTTTTTTTATTTCTGAAATTCCATGTTTGAAATCGGAATTCCGCATTTAAACAAGAAATTCCGTATTCAAAGAAGGAACTCCCTTTTTCAACTAAGAATTTTCGTTTTTGAACACAGAATTACAGATTTCCCCCTTCGTACACGGAATTCCCTATGCAAACACGGAAATCAGTAATTTCGTGTATTCGAGCTATAGTTTTAAATGTTAAATACGGATCCTATGAAATTCTCATAATTTCATCCCAAATACTTCACTTAAACAATTTTATCTTAAATTAACTTTTAAGGTACTCTTGTAGACCGAAGTGGATAAGGGGTGAAAAAAACGCTTAAAACCATTTAGAAAACACTTCCCCACTTTATTCCTCTCTCTCATCCTCTCAGCTAGAAAGGGAAGAAGGGCAAATTTAAAATGCTATACAGAGCGTAATTTTAATTTGATTCAAATGAAATTTGGGCCTTAGGGACTAGACCTTAAGAACTAAGACTGACCTGAAAATGTAATAAAAGGAAAAATATTATACAGAGAGGCCGAGACTTTTGTTAATACTTACGACATCCCCTTCTCTAAAAAATATGACTACGTTCAAAGAATCCGTATTTATCCACCTTTACTCCTCCCCAAGATCCCCAAATTCCCTAAGAGTAACCTGTACTTACGCCATTAAAATGTATAGCTCGAAAATAAAATTCCATGTTCGAACAAGGAATTTCGTGTTCAAACAAGAAATTCCGTGTTCGAAAAAAGAATTCCGTGTTCGGAAGGCGGAATACAATGCATGAATTCATATAAATATTTTTTTGTTTGCTTGTCTATGGTATATTGTTAAGTTTTACTCGCTTTCGTTTATAAACAAAACATATTTAAATTGTTTAATTTCATTTTTTTTTTTTAAATTTGCAAAAGTGATACTATTTCATTTTTTACTCCGTTTTATTAGATTATTCGGGAAAATAGGAAAATTCAAGTAGGTGTAGAGCCCTGAAGATGACGTTTTAAAAATAAAATAAAAATAGTCCGTTAATCATTCTTACATTTAGCAACTTTTCCGCACTATTACGTTTCGAAAATAAAATAAAAATATTTTCTTCCTGTTTCAATCCACACTAATGTTCACCCAATTAACTTAGTATTTACGCACCATTACTTTAGATTTAGATTTTCAAATATTTCCATTTAACACTGTATTACGTTTTATCAGCATATTTTTCTTACAGGCCTGATGATGATCATTGATCGAAACTAGTTGCACTTCACCCGTGTTAAATAAATAATTTCCTGTGGTAAAGAATTTGAGTTTTTCCTTTACTTTGTATGAAAACATTTTTCTTTTTTATTGGTTAAGGAGTTTGGCAATAAAACAAAATATTTCTACGAGGTTCTTCTCCCTCCTTACTTTTTAAAAATACGACTTAAAGTTAACGATAGAACCGTGATAGGACAAAATCAAGGAACTCTCCCCAGTGATCATTTTATTCTATCCGTCAAGAATAGGACTCCGGTGCTAGGAATGGCTAAAGCGGCCCGCTGTCAACTGCGAGAATGAAATACACATCCTTTGCTTTTTTAATAATTACATCAAGTAGTTATTGTAGAAAGGTCAGTTCCTTGAATACTTAGAATTGAAACAAGTGGTTTAAAAGTATTGTAATGTTCCTACCTATCAACGCAGCTACTCGCACTATATGATATTCGATTAGATAGTTATTTCCATTTGCTTCCTTCTGTGTAAATTTCAAAACCAAATGTTTTATTTCACAAGCTTGTGCCTTTTGGATCGCAATTTTTTACGACACTGTAACAACCAACTTGCCTAAAGACCATTTGTAACTACTGATAGGTCTTTAGCTACTGTTGTTAATATACTATTAAGGGATTAGGGCAGCGCCGTCACCAGCCAAAGGGTCCTGGAGTCCTGAAGGAACATCCATTCACCAGTGGCAAATAAAAATAATAAAAAAAATAAATTAAAAGAATAAAAAAAATCATCCTTTAATAGCATAGTCGAGCGGTTCTTGGCAACTAGTTTTAGACTCTTTTAGTCCTAAGGGAATAGAAACGCCGAGGCTTCTCAAATGCTCGGAGTATTTTGCTGGTTTGGAAAGGAAGGAGAGACGAATAATAAGTATTAAAACATTAACAAATGTATAGTAACAATAAATATAAAATTTGACAAATAGTCTTAAGAAAAAAAATGAATAAAATTTCATTTAGGGAATAAAGCACTATAACTACATCGTAATATAAAGATATGCATAAGATAAATATAATTCGGGACGAAAATGTAAAATTGGCATTTATATGTAAATCAATCAATCAATTATTATTAAACAAAACACTTTAAAATTAAGTTTAAATATTTACCCATAATACACATCGTACACAAAACTTTACTCTACACATTACTTTACAATACAAAACGAGAGCTTTCACCCCTGGGGCGAAAGTTCTGGACCTTAGTCCGAACTCGACTGAAAGTTTACCCAAGTGATCCTTTCTTTCTGTCTCCTCTCTATATGAACCAAAATTTACGTGATGGTTGGTTGTATTTAAAAATGTCACGCTGAATGTAGATTAATAACTTGAAGGTTTGTTTCATTTTCATAAGTGTCTTTTTAATTATTTAATTTAAACGTTAAATACTTATTTAGAATTTTTAGTAAATTCTTTAGATTTTTTCAAATAATAATAATACAATTATTACAACACTCGTATTTGGTAACATATTAAAATTCACATCTTCGATTATAATGTTTTAAGGTCAAAGTGATCACCTCGAATAACTGTAACAAACGGAGCCCCGCACTTTACTTCAGTTCAAATTGTTCATGTCAAAACATTAGAAAATACAACCCAACATATTATTATTTATTTTATTAGTGTGATTTTGAATATCGGTACGCACTACTTTTCATCTTGTCCTCATAACTCCACTTCGCTGTGAATAAATAATGGGCGTTTCCCAGGGGATAAATATAATATAATAACACACTTTCTAATTAATTGAATTCAAACTAACTTAATACATTTTTTTATATTGTTTTCCAGGCTCAGAAAAACAAACAAAACACAAAAACAAATGAAGTTATCATGTTATTGCGTGACATCGCTCCTATTACCTGGACGAACGAGGAGCTTTCATTGGAATTAATGAAATATGTAGTGGGAAATATTTAGTTTACTCTAGTATAGTAAAATTTTACAATTAAAAAGAAATCACTAAAATGTAGTACCGATTTTATGATTTTTATTCCTATTGCGGAATTTGTGAAAACGTATGTAGGTAGGGAAAATTGGGGGAATTCCGGACAGCCAATTTTTGTGGCTGTGTCCCTCTTCCATTCTCGTGGTAAGTCGGCGACTTTTATTACCCGTCTTTATGGGGGGGGGGGAGGGGGGGTTCGGAAAAACTCTCGGACACATTTTTATTTATTACCGAATTTGTTCCATTTGGCTATTCCACACTGTATCTTTTGTTTAATAAAATCAAAATAAGTTCGTACAATTTTATTTTAATTTAGTACAGTGGTTTGAATTGTAAATGGTCTTTCATTCCTAATTCTTTTAGTTTTAGAATCAATTCTTAATTTATTTAAAAAAAAAAAGTGATTTACATGCAGACTGAAACGATGGCCTCATCCCAGTTGCTAAAAATAAGCGACGTCACTGAATGAAAATGTGAGTTGTCAGAAAATATTCTATTTGGGTCCATATATATTAGTTTTTTGAAAATTTTAATATTTTATTGTTATTTAGTAGTGTTTATATTTTTTATTTTTGAACTATGTTTTAGTGCTAGAGTTGTATAATATCGGTAGTTTAATTTTTTGAAAGACGAGCTACAAAACAGCAAAGAAAAATTATATACCAAATGATTTCCATAAAATTTTGAATGAATTATTTTTAATTTGAATTATAAAGAGAATGTGAACGGTTTATTTTAAACAATTAGGGTTAGGCCCTCCGAGCAGAACTGGGACGATATTTTGTTTGCACCCTGAAATAATTTATAATTTTAGCACGGCTGGAGCGAGCTATAGTGTTGCTGTTTGCAATTACAATTTTTAAATACAAAAATCATCAAAAGAAAGGGACTGAACCTAATGAGAAATTAAAGGCTAATGGTAAGATTTTACAATATTATTCTGCAATTGTTCACAATTATTTAATTAATTGCAGCTTTGTCCACCCTACATTTAAAAGCTGATGAGATGGTTTCTTACAATCATTAAACACAATTAGGAGTAAGACAAAGGGCTTTATTGAAAAAACATACATTATTGAAAAAAAGGGGTTTGCTACAGGAAGTTTTTAGTTAAAAGAGTTAATAAAGAAACTTCAGAAGAAACGTACAATGTATATTGGAGATAAAAATATATTTTGTCAGTTCCTTGGTATTTTATGTACGAACAGTATAATGTACTTAAGAAAAACAATTAAAACAACCTAGTTTTATTATATGATTTGCGTATGAATGTCATCTATAAAATCCTCTCCCGTAAAATGAATCCTGCATACATTCACAGTTTTAACATTGATCTGATATTTTCTAAAACATATTTTTTGAAAATGGTCGCTTTTTTGGGAAAGTTAAAATAATATCATTTATTTTCATTATTTTTGTTTGTAAAAATTGTGTTTTTAAACAGCAACACTACAGCTCCCTCTATGCATGCTAAAATTTTAAATTATTTCAGGGTTTAAACAAATAGTCCGAGTTTAGCTTGGAAGGCGTGCCCTAAAAAATAATTCATTTAAAATTTTATGAAAATTTAATATTTTTTTCTTGCTATTATTGTAGTTTGTTTTTCAAAAAATCAAACTAAAGATATTGTAAAAACTATAGCACTGGAAAATAGTCCAAAAACAAAAATTTAAACATTATTAAATATAAATAAAATATTAGATCTTTTAAAAAATAATGTACAAAACACAGCAGAATAAGAATATTTTCTTTCATCTCGATTTTTCATTATATGCCCTGTCTTTAGCAACCGGACGAGACCACCGTATTATCTACGAACTGTGGGCATGGCCGGTATTATCCACAATTTAATAATATATTTTTTTTAGATTCCTTTCAACTTGGGAAAATGGCCAAGGCCTCATATATACACAAATGCTCTAACGTGCTCTACAAAAAAAATTAAAAAAAAGAAAGTAATTTAAGACAAATTTTATCTTATTCCAAGTTGTTCAAAATATAATGCAGATGCTAAAAAGGTCGGAACAAGTAGCATACTGATCTTCAACCCCAATGAAAATTGTTCTAGAAGAGGAAGATAAGAAAAAATAGGAGTGGTTTGCAAAAAATAAGGCATAAAAAGGAAAGAAACTTAAACGAAATGCAAGTAATTTGTGAAACTGGCGCTGTTAATCAAATAATTATTCTTGAAAAACAGAAGCAACCACAGCCACGAAAAACCATATATAGAAAAACAAAAAGCGCAAAGTTTCAATGTATTAAGATGAACAAGAATATTCAGAAGAGGAGAATAAAGTTAATAAAGGCAATGTCCAAAATATGGTTGAAGATGGAAAAAGTAGGGAGTTGTGGGTCAGAATGGGGACATAAAGTATGCACTGATATCGATAATCTCAAGTGGATTTGCAAAATATTTCGTTCAGTTTCGTTCGACCGTCGGATTTTGCCCCCCAATAAGCGGGTAATACTGGACATAAAAGTTTTAGTTTTTATTTTATAGAATATTTAATATTTCTATTTTTATTTATATTAGATGTACTCTACATAATTCTTTGCTTCATCACTAAATGCCGTTGTTTAATCTTTTCAAACATTTACAAGATAAATAAAATTGATTTTATTTAAACAAGAGAGTGGGGAGCCCATAGTGAAAAATTCAGTATATAAATACGGATTAGACCATTACAAATAGTCCATCTGATAGGTATTTAGGTAACTATTAGATTTAAAAAATACTGGAACAAATGAGACATAGGCGTCTTTGATATTACAACCCTCTTCCTTTTAAATAAGGAATGTATCATGTGTGGAACATCATTGAAAATAGTAATTTTATGAAGAATTCATAGATATGACTGTTGATTGCGTTACTTTGATTTTAGCGCCCTCTAGCGTATTTCTATGGGTTCTAAACGTATCTGATACATGTTCAGCCTTAGATTAACGAGACCGGATACCAAAGATATCGGATAATAGATACGCCTTGTATACATTACACTTGTCCGCAAGTTTTTTTTGACGATACGCTCTTCCTATGTTGTCAGATCTCTTTCATCAAATATCAAACATTAAATTTTTATTTAAAAAGTTACTATTACCTTTAATACAATCTAATAAAAAAAAGAAATAAAGAATTGAAAGCATCAATATGAGTTTTTTATTAATCGCAATCACTTAAGACTTTTAAGTAGCTATTTTTACATGTGTATCATATGGGAATATTAAACATTTTGGTATAATCATTTAACTTTGGCAACCTAAGACATTTTGCTTATGTTGTCAAAGTGACAGATCAAGTTTTATTGTGTTTTTTGTGGTTTTTTGTAGTTTTCAAGAATAATTTAAACCCTGTACTTTATATTAATGACTTTTACGATGGGGAGGAAATGTATAGTGTGCCGAAATACGCAGAATAAGAATGTTTTTCGGTCATTTCATAAATAAAATTATGTTAGCATAGACGTAGGCATATACAGGGAATAAGGCTTAATTTATTTAACAGTGTAAAGGCATTTAGCACTAGCATTGTTTATTTAAATAATAATGTTCTATATTTTCTGATCAGGTTTCCTAGAGAAATTATTCAACGTAGAATTTGGCTGCAAAATCTATGCTTGGTGGAGGAAAACATTATGAAAATGAAAGAAGCCTTAGTATATGTTCTGACCATTTTTGTATGGCAGATATTTATGAAAATTTAAGTAGTAGACACATCTTAAAACATAATGATATACCTATCAAGTAAGTACAGTATTTATTATGGGTATTTTTATTATATGTAAGCTCTAAAATTATACAGTAATCATCACATTTTACAGAATTTTGGAAGAGGTAGTTGAATAGGCGAAAAATGAATAAAAAAAATACTTTTTTTAGTGCAGTTCGTAACAGATGCTTCAATAACAATCTCACATGGAGATTGTTTCAAAATTGTTATAAAAAATTATTAATTCATAATGAAGTAAAGTCAAATAAAACTGCCAATGCAATTGCTTTAGATGGCACCAGCATCTTGGATTGTAGCAACACTAGTAGCCAAATTGCGTTAAATTTAAAATGTTACGAATCAGACACTAAAGAAAATTTGGAATTTACAAATGAGCTTCGTGTCCATGATTACCTATCTATATATTTTCTGAGCGAATACATTCAGGATGTAGTTGCTTATATTTCTGGTTTTATAGTAAAATCTTTAAAGAAAAAGATTCACTGCAAACAGTGTTCTGCAATTGAATCAGTGAGTTCGAAAACCGTACAAAGTCTCAAATTTGACATTTCAAAGTAAGTAGATAGTATGTAGATGTATCAAATATACAATCGTTTAGTTACCTATTATATACCTTTAAACTATTTTGTATGACCTGTAAACAATATTTTGAAATAAAATAAGAACAGTAAAAACGTATATGTCAAATTTATTGATGTTTCTATTAAAAGTTTGGTTAGAATTATATGTCAGTGGAACCAAAATGACATCACACTGAACTAGCGCATTGAGCTTAAAAACCGTACTAGATACCTAGCTGTTAATGTAGTACAGCTGATTATACCCGTGAAATTAGGTGGAAAACCGTACATATCTGCGACTCGTACGGTTTTTCATTTCAATAACAAAATAATGGTCAATTGCTATGGTCAGTTGGAAAACACAAATACTGAAAATGATGACTGATATAACAGTTTTGATATTGTATTTTTCCTCCTTTTTGAATAAATATAAAATAAATCTTTTCTCTTCGACAGACTTTCTGTCTCAACTGTCAAAGGTGCTACTTTCTGTTCTTAATACACAAATAGCTATTTTGTCTTTTATTCCAAAATATGCTTTACAAAATATCAGTTATCTTATAACACTAAATAAATCTATTGAGCAGATTCTTCACCAAGAGTGTTTGTAGGAGTAACCATTGATAGTAAAATGACATTCGAAATGTCACAAAAGAAGCTTCCTTTGGTGTTTTTTTCTATTCGGAAAAATTAGAAATAA
The DNA here is from genome assembly GCA_927349885.1 of Psylliodes chrysocephalus. Classification (NCBI taxonomy): domain Eukaryota; kingdom Metazoa; phylum Arthropoda; class Insecta; order Coleoptera; family Chrysomelidae; genus Psylliodes; species Psylliodes chrysocephalus. The sequence goes on along the minus strand of OV651816.1, from coordinate 5,934,975 downwards.
AGTATCTCTTGATAATCTTAAGCTAATGTTTTTTAGCCTTGTCCAGATATTATAAAATCATTGCTGATTACTGTCCTAAATGAGTTATTATATCATTACACAAATAATTCTAAAAATAGGTGTCGTGACATATAACCCAAATGGTATATAATAGAAAGATCATATTTGTATATTTATGTATCTGAAATAAAATTATTCTGTTTTTAATAGCTTTTTGTTTCATAAAAAAAGGTAGTCCGGCAATATAATTATTCTTTTTTCGACCTGTAGAAAAGGTTTTCAAAGAGTACCCATGTAAATGTAATAATAAATGGCTTTATATTTTTACTTGCTCTTTGCTCTTCATGTATTTAAAAAAAAATATATAATAAAATATTAACAAAAATGTTCTTCCACTTTGAGCTACCTACTATTTTAAACTATAAGAAACTATATAAAATGCCTTTTTGAATGCCCTGTATAAATTGAATATGTTTTCTTTAAATTTACTTTTGATTCCGAAGACCCATAGGTTATTGATTTGGTCATTAAATAATTTTTACTAAAAATATATGAAAACCCTACCGAAACACTACGTCAATGTGCGACGTACGATTCCCCTTTCCCCGACTGGTAAAACATGCGGACAGAAGGTGTATTGGGTATACAGTGTGTAGGGCGAGTCTATCTTAGATAATATGATGTCTATGCCGGATACCGGATGTAACATTGCACATAGTGCATGTTATCTATTCCAACCTTAAGTAACCCACCAATTAAAAATCATTGTTTCCACAACGCCAGCCGAATTGCTCCGACATTTCTATTCTACGCTCATCTCCGTGTGAGTGAATCATCATGGACTGCCGTTTTATAAATTATTTGTTGGTGTTATTAGCAATTTAAGTGTTTTAGTTATTCAATTTCAAGTTGAAAATTTCCCGATGTATCGTGAAAAATTGTATATACAAATAAGTTCCAATGTTATGAAAAATAAGAAATATAATCGTTTTCAGCGATAAATATTTATTAACGTTTTGACATAAGGCCACCATGATCCTTTGGGCTGAATACTTTAGATAAGGGGGTTTCAATAAATATTAAACATCAAATATTTCAGAAAACAGATTTCATAGTACTAACATAAATTTATAAATGGGAAACTTTTTGAACATTTAATTTAAATAAGAAGAAAATAGGCATTGTTGCTAAATAAATTTTGTTCTCAAAAAGAAGTTTTATAAGAATATTTACCAAGGTGATTTTTAGCCAGTTTTGGTAGATAAATAAAAAGTAAAGAAGCATAGTTTCTAGCGAAATTTTATTTTTATGAGGTATTTTTACAAGAATAATAGATAAAATATACAGGATGACCTACTTAAAATTTCAAAGTTCATCTTATTTGCGGTCAAATCGGAAGTGACATTTGAATCTTGTCTCAAAACAAACTAAAACACACAATATGATACTAAAATTACGGGAGTTAGTCACATTGTTAATAAACCCCTAAACAACACGAAAAAAAATACTTGTTTACTGAAAAATCCAAATTCTTGTAATATTTATTATTTATTATACAATGAAATGCGGTTTTAAAGATAACGGGATTAAAAAAATCCGAATATCTAAATTTGCTCGGATAAAAGCAAGCGACCGATAGAAGTTACAAAAATAATCGATTGTTTTGTTATTTTTTTATGATAATCGATTTTTAATAAATTATTTTCGTTTTTTCAAAGTTAATGGAAATACAAAAAGAAAATAGATTTATTGAAAATAATCGATTGATTGAAAATAATCAAAATTATCGATTTTTTTAGAAAAATCGATTTCTTTTAATCGGTTTTTTTAATAAACCGATTATTTTCGAGTTTTAAAAGGTATTTGAATAATTTATAAAAAAAAAATAGATTTTAAAATAATCGATTAATCGAATATAATCGATATTTCGGTTATTCTTTTAGGATTATCGATTTATCGGTTAATCAGTTTTTTAATTAATCGATTATTTTCGATTTTTTAAAGAGAATCGAATTATAAATTTTAAATAAAATACCAAAAAATGGATTATTTCAAAATAATCGATAATTCGGTGATTTTTTTTTTTTTTTTGAAAATCAATTTATCGTTGAATCGGCTTGTTAATTAATCAATTATTCTCGATTAATGGATTATTTTAGATTAAGTTATTATTTTCGCATAATCGATTATTTTCGATATTCAAAGATAATCGATATTTATGGAAAAAATAGATTATGTGACAATAATCGATTAATAATCGGTAATTCGTTTTTTTTAATCTATTTGCGATTAATCGGCTTTTTAATTAACCGATTATTTTTTATTAATATTCCCAAAAAAAGAAGCTTTAATATACCTTACTATACAAAATAGCATTTTTTTATTTTGACTTCTATTATGTAATAGCCGTATAAAAAATATAATGTTCAACTGACAAGATTTGATTTGCAGATTCACCTGCGCATATGCTGCAATTATAATACTCGTAGACAATTAGTACCATTCCTTGCTCGATAAACAATATTTTTTATTTCAATATTTTATTGTAGCCCATAGTAAATAAAAGCTGTTCGCTCAGTGCGAAGTCATGGTAGGAGAGCCAAAAGCGATACTAGCGCTACCTGCGGATAATTCTTCCATTTTAGGGCGATATTTTGTAATTTTGGAATATCAACTACACGTATACATTTTACTTTTTTTTACAACACAAGTAGATAAAAACAAAACAATAAGCAGCCGGAGTTGCTGTGTTGAAAATTGTAAAAATACTAGCAAAAAAAACATTGTAAATTATAAAAATTTTCAGTAGCAAAGAGGAAATTAAATTAAAGAAATAACTAGATTGGTATACAATAAGAAGAAAAATTACCTTTATTTTTTTTTAATAATAACAGTAATACTGGAAAAAGTAGACATCAGAAACTTAAGGTTTTAAATAAACAATAAATTATCATTTTACGATGTCCTTCAAGATCCCTTTAATCTTAAATGTTCAGCAAAAATAGGATTTCTGCCTTTGAATATTGTATGTGGCTGGAATGCAATTTTGTGACTTACTGATAGGAAACCAGGTTTAATCATTCATTCTTGTTTTCTTTCGAAAAAAAAAAAACGAAAAAATAAATAACAATCCTTCTGTTTATACATTTTAACTTCATGCTATTATCTAATGGTATTTTTTTATTTTTACAGAATAGATTAATTCTTCAAAGACAACTTATGAGACTTAGGCAACTTATCATACATTTTGCTGTAAATACTGTAGCCTGCCTATATTTTATTATTGATTTTTATTGATTATACTTAGTTTTTTTTTTAGTTTAAGCGATATCAATATATAATAATAATAATAATAATAATATACAAAGACATTACAACTAAGAGACCAAATTATTTACATTTTTATGTGGCAAATCATTATTCTCACCAGATTCTCGTTTATTGCGTCTTTGCCGGTTTTATCAGTCTGTAAAAATTATTTGGAGAAATTACTTTCGAAAAATAAACATTTTATATTTTATAAATAAAAATATGTTTTTAATGAAATTATTCTTTAAAGTTTTAATATAAGCTAATTTTTTTTATTAAAAATTAATATCAATATCAATAAACAAAATATTCGGGTTGCAAAGAACTCTAATTTTACGAATTTACAACTAGTACCTATTTTTATGAATGAAATGTAGTTACCGTAACCAGCCGCAACGTTGCCAATAGGGTATAACAGCTATTTCGGATTTCTGACAGTTTCTGTATGACTTATTGATTTATTCACTTATAAAATACTATTTTTGTGAACTTTTGTGAGAAATATAAAGAAGTGTGGTACATGCATGTGTAGTGTTCAATAAGGTAGATCATTTAAATCTAAATTTATCCTTTCATCGGTAAGTATTTTTAGGTTAAGATATGTTGTTTTCATTTGAACCAGTGTAGTAAGGCACCCGTCTTAAGACTGTTTTGACTATACAATTTCTTGTACAAGATTTGACACAATTTCTTATAGAATTTAAATTGAATAGGATCACATAGTAAATTGTTAGAAAAATGATTGATTATTCAATCTAATTTTTCAGACAATTCACTGCAGGTTTGATAATAAGTATACAATTTAAATTGTACCAGAAATTGTATCAAAAACTTGTGTAGTCTAAAACAGTCTTAAAACAATTTTTAAAGTGATATTCCTTTTATAAATTTGTAAATTATTCTTATACCAATAAATAATTATTGAATAGTGACAAATAAAATTTAACGTAAAATGTAGAATACCTTAAAAATGATTTACCTATTAGGCACCTATACATATTTTTTATATTCTATTTAGGGTTCCGCAAGAACCTGAAAAAAGAAAACTTTGGTTTTCTCTAGTAGGGATCCTTGAAAATGAGCCCCTTCGTAAAAACCCCGAGTTGTGTTCAGAACACTTTTTTCCTGAAGATGTTTTGGTACGTGCAAATGGTGCTAAATATATCAGAAAAGATGTAAACCGCAGACGGTGTGAGGGCTTTCTATTTTTGGATGACTTATTTAACAGGTAAAATACAAAATATTAATTTTTTGTTTACCTCTATACATTATTTATTACCTATATGTATGTATATCTAATGTATGGGTTTTTAGTTCTGATTCAACTGTTTTCGGAACACCACCTGCTGCAAAAAAATATTACAGTAAGTAATAACACTAATAACTAAACATAAAAAAATTAAATGAAAGTTTAGTTAATAAAATTAAAGTATTTAATATATTTAAAACGTTATTTTAAAAATTTTTACAGTTTTTCACGATATTTTTTGCCATACCATGGTTTTTTGTAATTATTAATTAAAAAATTATATATTTTTAGGACAGCATTTTATTTAGATACCCCTAGCTACTTAATGTTAATTTAAAATTTTAAATAATTTTGGAACATCAACCAGGCAAATATATAGTAAATGCCAATAAACTATAAACCAATAAATATTCAAAATCGGAAGGTAACTTGAACTCTCTTGTATTTAAATTTACTTGTACTTGAATTTACCTACATGAAAAAATTATAAATATATTACTAAAAAAATATATCTACTTATTTACGCAACATTCGCGCAGGTTAAACACGTCTCTTTAATCTAAGGTTTCAGCAAACTATTCGGTATTAAAAATTCGTATGACTTTTTTTTATTGAAACTAAATTTAATGTTGTTCAATAAAAACTATAATTTTTTAATTAAAAAACCGACTTCAAAATCGTGCAGGTGCCCTTACAAATTAAGATTTTTTATTTTCTCATAGTTCATCAGATCATGACCAATTTTATGTTGAACTACCTCTGAGGTATCCCCTTTCTTACAAAAAATGAAACATAGAAATCGGACAACGTAATAAAGAATTATCGCTGAAAATAGATCAAAAATGAAGAGTTTGATAATTTTCTCATAGACCCCGTCATTTGATTTTTACCAAATTTTAATGGAACCACCCCTGAGGTACTCCCTTGCTAACAAAAAAAGAACCATAAAAATCAAACAAGGTGGTACAGAAATATCGCTAAACATACATAAAAAATGAAGAATTTGAGGATTTTCTCATAGACCCAATTAATAAATTTTGACCAAATTTATAGGGGACCACCCATAGGGTACCCATTTACTAACAAAAAAAGATTCATAGAAATTGGACAAGGTAGTAAAGAATTACAGCTAAACATACATTAAAAATGAAGAGTTTGAGGATTTTCTAATGGACCCAATTATTAGATTTTTGACCAAATGAATGAATAACAAAAAAAGAATCATTGAAATCGGACACCGTGTTAAAGAATTATCGCTGTGTATAAAAAAAAAAACATTGCGACGAATTGAGAACCTCCTCCTTTTTTGAAGTCGGTTAAAAAATTCAGTTTAATGAAAAATCTTTTTCTTTTAGGGATACAGAATTTCCCGCTATATTTACCGTTATGTTGATCAGACGAGATTTCTTTATAGAGATGACAATACTGAAAATTCTAACCTAGTAAATAGTGATAAAAATTTTGTATTTGTCTTAGATTGCTACATTTGCCAGAAGCATTCGTTTGTTCCGCATTGAGGTGAGGAAGTTGATTTCGATCGTTCGGATATCGCAATCAGACAATTCCGAGCGTAGCTCAGTTTGCTCCGACAACTGCACTTCCGGCTGAGTTTCTGAGATTAAGGTTAAATGTTAATACAGGTACGTTTAAAATTATGATAGAATGATGAGAATGCAGGGCGTAATTGAAATTCATGCAGATATTAAAGCTGATTTTTATTTAGACTCCTAGAATAGATAAAAATATAATTTTAATTTAGAGTATTTAATTTTTTTCTCTTATATAAGACATAAGCCACTAAAATTGGTGACCTACATTTATAAAAACTGTGTCACTTAAGGTCATCATATCAACTCCGAATACCCTGCTTGCTAAATTTTCATTCTAAGAAAGGTCGCCTCTGTCCGCATTTCTACTTAGAAACTTTAAGTGTGTATAATTATGTAGCTATTGAGCCGCAAATTTAAATTGGAATTTTAGAGTCTTCTAACCTATTATTTCAAAAAAATGATCATTAAAATGATCAAATTGTATTAGTTATAATTTATAATTAATTCTTTTTGCAGACATTTAAATGATTCACAAATAATAGCTTCGTTCGCGGTAAAAATTCTGAACTGATTTTGAATTAATAGCAACTTTTCTATTCGTTATTGGTTCTGAACCTTTTACTAGATCTTGAAGATTTCTTACATTGTCCCCTTCGGAGGAAAAATAAAAATGAGCCTACTATAAGTTCGAAGATGTATAACCTGCAAGAACATCCAGAACCTCCTGAAAGTTTTAAAGATAGAGAAGCTTTGCCTGAAACAGAAGTAACATCTTTAATATCTGAGTCAGAGGGACTTAATAATAATGAGCACGATCTTCAAAAGCAATGACAATAATTCAAAATAAACCGAAGGTATTGTTTTGGTTTGTTTATTTTATATTTATTTTTATTTAGTTTGTTTTTTTTTTTATTTTATCGAAAAGAAAACCAAAACTTCCCTTTATAAAACTATGCTCAGTCGTTTTTATATAGATTTAACAAAATAGTTTAAATTTAATATTTATGGTAAGTTTCCCACTTACCTTTTGGGCTCATATCTTAGGTTGGGTTCTATTGGCGCTCTAAACACTTCAAATACTCTTATATTAATGATAATTATCATTCAAGATTCAAATAACAGATTTTTTTTTATTTCATAAAATGAAAATAAAGCACAATTTGACATAAATAACAATGAACATTCATGTAAGTAAAATTCCTTAAACTAATATGTACACCTTACTGTATATTCATGAAATTATTAAAAATTTTGATCAAAATTTATAATTTGTATTCCTTTTTTTATCCAGATTATTTTAAATTTTAATTTCTCTGCGTGACCTACTATACACGCAAAACGCGAGATCGTGCTATCATCTACGAATAAACCTCGTAAGTACCAGGTAGATTACTATTCATAACCTCTGTTGAGTAGAAATTTAAGTAAGAACATTTATTTGCGTTGCAAATATCGAAAATTGGAATGACTTTATATTGCTCTGGATAAAAATCACGAAAATACTTTCTATTTTCTATCTTATTTCACAACATAACCTGTATTTCTATTGAAATAATATCAGAATGTGTATTTGGAATAAAGAAAAGTTTTTTAAACTATCTACACTGTTTTCGCTTATCTTCACAAGCTTTAGGTAACTATATGAAACTTTTAAAGAATTAAATATCCTTTCTTTAGTGTTTATATTTTCTTTTAACTTATAATGTGCACTGGGTTTATTTGTTTGCAGCACACATGACTCAATAATGTGAAATATGGGAACTGATCTGCTTGCACTTACGTTATATCGGATTCTTTCTTTGGATGAGACACTCCAAATCCTTTGAAGACACTTTGTGGCCGGTAAGTTGAATTTTTCTTTATAAATTCATTCATACAATGCAATATTATTTATAAATTGTATGTCATTGACTTACTTAATATTTTTTATACTGTTTAAATTATCCAAATCAATATTTATTGATTTTTTTAAACTAATTTTCTTTCAGGTGACACCTTTTTTTCGTCTCCATCTTAGATTTTTCTCTAGAAGTCCTTATTTATCGCGTAACTAGGGGTTGCTATGGACCAAACCTCCCTTTACGCTTACTGAGGTTTTAGAAACCAATAGAAATTACTTCAAATTATGACATCATCAAAACTCTACTTAAAAAGGTTTGTATTTTAATAATAAACTATAATTGATTCACAAAATGACTTTATAATAATTGAATTCAAACTTTAATGATAAAACTTGCTCAAATCTAACTCCCCTTCAGATATCAAAATATTTGTTGCTTGTTAAATAAACCAATGACACAGCTTTATACAATTTTACCTTATATCTGTCAAATTCTGCTTTTTTTTTCTTACATTGCATTAAAAAAAAATAACTATACAGGGTGTTATTTTTTTTTTTTTTTTAGGAAGAAACGTATGGCGTTTGGATTTAATTTTTTTTTTATTTTATGGATTATTTTTATTGCCTGTAATTATAGAAACAAACCTGAATGAGATATTGTTGTTCAAAAGTAATTATTTATTTTTATTCTGTATTTATAATACTACTTCAGTATATTTAGGATTGCCCAACAGTGTTTTTAAAATCCTTAATGATAATTATAAGAAGGAAAGTGTAGCTTACATAAACCTTTTACATTTCTGTGTGAATTTTTAGCAAGTAAATTTACTTAGTAATGGCTGCATAATTACTTGTCGTATTGTTAACTTACAAGAACTCATTTTGTAAGACTAAATATTAATTTAATAAACTATTTAATTGTGTGTTTTTTTATTAATTTATTACATTTCAGAAATTATAATAATAATTGTATGTGAACGAAAATGGAAAATCTGAAAATTTTATTTATTAAACTATTATTAGAAAATAAAAGTACCTGAAAAGTAAAAAACACTTTATTTACAAATATTAAAAAAATATGTACAATCCCTAACAATAACTTGCAGTTAACCCATTAATGATCACGGGGTCGTTAACAACCCACCACATATTTGTGCTCAAAACTTATTACTATATAACAGTTTTTAATATCAAACGTTACTTCCGTATCCTTAACGAAATGATGCAGTAAGTTGACTTTAGGTTTGTTTTGGTTCACGTTCTATAATTGTTCCAGAACCATCCGCAGAACTATTGCGCAATGGTCCTTATTTCTGAACAGTTCTGTAACCATTCCATTGTATTCGAAACCAAAACACTGCCAGAACAGTTTAACGCCAAAGAGTAAATTATAAATAAAAAAGAAGAAATAACACAGGGTCAGTGTCTAGGTAAGAAAGAGGCCACAAAATATAGTAAAACGTAGATAAATTAAATAATAAATTCGTAAAAAATCTTATGACTCTTACACAGGAAGGAGTTTGACCTTGATTCTGAGTGGATGCACACGTGGAAATTAAGAGTCAAGAAAATAGTGAAAAAAACGACAAAAGTATAGCAGGAAACAACGTCTGGAGCTACTGTAAGTAACTTACCACTATAATATCGCTTAATAAAATCATTCCCTATCATTTTCATTACCTTTCTAACCTTTAACCTACAAAACCGCGAATAAATACCGGATGACCGAAACATCTGGGGGCGAAAGCCCCCAACCAAAACCTCCGGACAAACCTAAGGAGCAAAGAATCGCCCAATACGATGTACACGATTTACCACCATACACAATAATTGTAGAAAGTAAAGAAAAGAACTTAGGTAACGTCCACCCTACAGCGGTAGGGAAAATACTGAAAAATAATTCTGTGAACGGCATTCGCAAAATAACAAGAAAAGGCAGAAACCGCATAGGGATCGACTTTATAACAACGCATAACGCCAATAATTTTCTTAAAAATAAAATTTTACAAGAAAATAATTGGGATGCCTTCATCCCTGCTTCACTGATATCTGTAAAAGGTATAGTAAGAGGCATTGGTATAGAAACTACAACGGAAGAAATAATAAGCGAAGGAGTGTCAGCAAAACCCATAATAGCAGCGAGAAGACTAAATAGGAGAGTTACAAAGGATAACACTGTAGAATATGTACCAACAGAAACTATAGTAATAACATTTAGAGGAAAGCGACTACCTGAGAGTATTTTAGTGAACTACTATGAAGTAAGAGTGCAAATATATGTGGACCCAGTACTACAATGTTTAAATTGCCTCAGATATGGACACACCAAAACACATTGCAGAAGCAAAAGGAGATGTGCATTATGCAGCTATGAACATGAAGAGGAGGAGTGTCAAGCTGAAATAAAGGCTTGTCTATACTGTAAACAAAACCACAAAGCTACAGACAGACAATGTAAAGAGTATCAACGCCAAAAGGACATAAAAGAACTAATGGTATATGACAACATCTCATACTATGAAGCAAAACAAAGATTCCCGAACCACACCGAAACAAAGTCAACACATATTAACTACACACATAACAATAGAGACTTCCCACCTTTAACCCCTAGGGCAAACCAAGAACAAGTCATTGAAGTACACCAAAGAAGACAACACATAAACCAAAGCAAACCTAGAATACAGTTTTCACAAATATGCACCCCAGAGAGAAAGAGGAAACCCTCCTCACCACCAGTTGGATACGACAAAGAAGCACACAAGAAGATGCTAATACCAACACCATGCAGAAGCCCAAATTATACACATGTACAACAGGACAATGAAAAAGACACAGAACAAACAACAGAAACAATAGATTTAAGCCTTTTTTTTAGAAACATACTAGAACAAGCAAACGTGGAAGAGGACACGATTGAGAGAATCTTGAATGAAATGAATAAAATAGAAAACGCGCTCGGAAAAAATGAAGAAAACCAACCAACATTCAACACAAACGTAGACATGGAAATTGAGGTGGATAGGAGCCTAAACAGCCCCACCAGCTCAGTTCACACATCCTACCAGCTGACCAGAGATGGAAGAAATCAAGATACTACAATGGAACATAAGAAGCTACAATACAAACTACAATGAGTTAAAAATGATAGCAGCAGAGCAGGAACCAGATATAATACTATTAAATGAAACATTCTTGAACCCACATCAGTACACTAACCTACCACAAAACACCTGCATTAGACAAGACAGAGGAGATGGATATGGAGGAATAGCATGCATCATTAACAAGGCAATACCATTTCAACAGGTAAAAATCAACACACACTTACCACAAAGATTTCAGATAAGCGGCATTAAAACAAAAAATTTAACAATCTTAACCATTTATAGTCCACCAGACATTCACATGTCTAAGATGGATTATACAAGAATCTTCCAACAAATAGAGAACCCATTCATCATAATGGGTGATCTTAATGCACAACATGAGGTTTGGGGATCAGGAAAAACAAACAACAGCGGCAAATACTTAATGGAGGCAATGGAAGACATGAACCTGATTTTTCTAAATGACGGCAGACCCACAAGAACAACCCTTCCTGGTCAAAACCGAAGCTGCACTGATATAACCATATGCACACCAGATATTGCACCAAACTGTCAATGGGACGTTTTAGAAACTGCAGGAATGAGCGACCACATGCCAACAACGACATTAATCAAAAATATGGAAAAAATAACATATAATAATATACCAATAAGCAGATGGAAAACAAACAAAGCTAACTGGACCCTGTATAAAAATAGTATGATAGAGGAAGAAATCAATACATATGATGAGTGGGTAAACAAAGTAAATACAGCAGCAAAGATTTCTATTACAGAAACAAAAACATTTAAGGGGAAAAAACGATACCCCCAGAAACCTGTCTGGTGGGATGAACAATGTGAAAATGCAAGAAAAGAAAGAAGCGCAGCATTGAAAAACTATAAGAACAACTGGACGGAGGAGCACTACATCACATACAAAAGAGCAGTGGCACGAGCGAGGCTGATAATAAAGAATCGCAAAAAAGAAAGCTTCAGAGAGTACACAGAAACATTGAACAGAGATACACCAATATCAAAAATATGGAAAACAGTAAGGAAATTTGCACGAGGCAACAGGATCACAAACCCACATTGCACACAAAATGAGGAATTGTTTCATATCATGCTAGATGCAATAGCGCCACCAATAGTTCCGACTAAACCTAATTACCAAAATGAATATACAAATGATGAGCCATCACCTCAAATAACAATAGAAGAACTCGATGTGGTAATTCAGAACAAAAAAGAAACCGCACCCGGCATGGACCAAATTACCTACACAATGATTAAAAATTTGCCAATGTTCATGACTAAGAACCTGATCAATATTTTCAATAAAATTATCTCTGAAGAAATAAGCTATCCAGAACAATGGAAAACACACATAATAACACCAATAGTCAAACCAGGCAAAACCCCAAACAGGGTTAATGACTACAGACCCATTGCTCTAACATCCTGTGTAGGCAAACTGCTGGAAAACATTATACAAATGAGAATAGACCACCAACTAAATCAAAATAAAACATTCGGAAGCCTACTAAATGGATTCAGAAAAGGAAGAGGCATCCTAGACAACATCACATACCTGGCAACGAATATATACACTACTTTTACCAGAAATGAGAAATCTATATGTGTGTTTCTCGACATATCTGCAGCTTATGAGAATGTTATGATGCCAAAATTGTTGGAATACCTAAACCAAGAAGGAATAAATGCTGACCTAATTAAAACGGTGGACAAAATACTAGACAAAAGGAAAATATATATATATCAGATCGCCAAATTCAGGAGAATTAATTGGACCACAACACACAAACAAAGGCCTACCACAAGGATCTCCTCTAAGCCCAGTGCTCTTCAACCTATACACCGCCGGAATAAACAAGATAGAAATGCAAAACATTAAATGCATACAATACGCAGACGACATAGCATTAATCATGTCACACAAAAATCAGGCAATACTAGTAAGATCAATGGAGAGAGCAATAGAACAGATGGAAGAGTGGCTGAGCCAACATGGAATGACCCTCTCACTGAATAAAACTAAGGCCATGATATTCAGCAAAAGAAAATTAAGGAATATGCCAAGACAAATAAAACTAGGACTACAAAATATAGAATGGGTACAACAATACAAATACTTAGGTGTGACATTTGACAGCCAGCTGTCTTGGACACAACACATAAACAACTGCTGTAACAAAGCAAAGAATGGAATCAATATTATGAGATCACTAACCCGCACATGGTGGGGAGCCGAACCTAAAATACTCCTAAATATATATAAAGGGATAGTAAGAACACACTTAGAATTCGGAATTCAAGCTATTTTTAAAACTGCCAAATCAAATTGGAAAAAACTGGACAGAGTTCAATACGAAGCGCTACGAGCAGCCTTAGGATGCATGAAATCCACTCCAACTAATATTCTATTATCAGAAGCAGGGGAAATACCATTAGTAAATAGGAGAATATGGCTATGCACTAAATACAGTATGAAAATGATATCACGACTGGACGAAGAAATAGGAAAGAGCTTGATGACATTCTATGGCATGTTCAATGAGGAACCTATCTACTGGAGAAATAAACCACCACCAAACATACTAGAAGGTTGGGATCTAGCTCTACAACATATAGACAGAATCAAGAGGACAGACACATTGCCCTGTTACAAATGGGACTACTGGGAACAAATTTTCAAGATAGAATGGTTAAACTCTAAAATAGAGAAAGGAGGAAGACAGTGCAATGATAAACTAAACGAAATTCTAGCAAATTTTAACAATTATACTGTAGTGTATACAGATGCATCCTTTGACAAAGACACGGGAAAATGCGCAGTAGGAATAACCGGCAACCCACCTTCTATCAAAATCTCTCAAAGACTAGGAAACCAAACACCAATATGCACCGGAGAAATTATAGCCATTAAGAAAGCAATCGAGATGTATGCAGAAACAACGTCAAAACTTCTAATAATTGCGGACTCTAGAAGTGCCATCCAAAAAATAACAAGTCAAGGAATAAAAGCCAAAAACGACGCCATTAGCCTGAGCACAAGAGAACTTATAATAATCAACTCTCTAAACGGAGTAGAAATAAAACTGATGTGGGTTCCAAGTCACTCTGGTATCAAAGGCAACGAAGAGGCAGACGAGTTAGCCAACAAGGGGAGATCAAGTAACAGGATACATCAATACAAGCTGCACCACAACGACCTGCTATACACAGCGAAAGAAAGCATCTGGAACAACTGGTGCCAAACATATAAAGAAGAAGGAAAATACAAAGGCAAGAATTATGTGAGTATGAATCCAATGCCATACAAGAAACCATGGTTTGAAAACGTTAGAACATCTAGGGGGATACTGACTACAATAGTCAGAATGAGATCACAACATTGCTTGACACCACATCACCTTTATAAAATAGGCATTAACAACGATCCTAACTGCACATGTGGCCTACATGGTGACTTAAACCACATATTTCTTGAGTGCCATATGAGAAAACAACAGAATGATGAATTATATCAAAAACTATCAAAAATATCACAAACACCCATTAATGCATACACCCTGCTTACAAACCCTGCTTCATCATCAACTAAACTACTAGTACAATATTTGAAAGACAACCACATTAAGCTTTAAAACATCAACCTAACCCGCTTAACATGGCAAGTAGATGTAGTATAGACTCATTGTAGAATAGATTCATTGTAGAATAGATTCATTGTAGTATTTTGGATCTCAAATCAACAACGAACATATATAATATTTTATTTTTTTTTACCTTTCAACAGAACAGAACAGATTCCTAACCCTTCCTACCCAACCTGGTGTAATCCACTGTGAAATGCTCCGGACACACCACGGAGCGAGAAAAGTCTTATCACCTTTGTAAACCTTTATCCTACACATGAGGGGTATGGACAGTAGACTCCAGACGCACAGCAATGTGCATCCTTCATGAAGTTACAACGTATAAGAAAACAAATAGTTGGCTGTATGTCAAAAGACAAGAGGCCAAAGAAAGAAGAAGAAGAAGAAGAAGAAGAAGATCTTATGACTCAACATCAATTAATAAACTGCTCCATTCTCATTAGTCATTCGAAAATTCCTTGTAAAAATTCCAACACAAAACATGGCCAGGATCTCAAAAACAAAATTACTTGCAAAAAAGCGCAAGCGCAAACATATCAATTCTGAAACAGTTCTCGCTTTAGGCCAGAACCGACGTTACTGTTATGGTTATGGAACCATTCCCAAAAATAACCAAAACACAGAACTTAAAGGTTCGGAACAGTTCTGGCGAAACCATAACAGCAAATATCTACTGCGCATGCTCCAAAGGTTCTGGAAGAGTTCTAGAACAGTTATGAAAATGAACCAAAACAAAGCTATTCTTACACGTCGGTTCCAGTGTATTTATGGTTTTTGTGTGTAACACAACGTATGTAAACTTTTTATAGATTGCTATGGCATCAATTCGGGACTGGTAAGTATTTATTATGAAGTTTATATGCTTTGTTATCAATACAATAATTTTAGAAGACATTATTCATCATATAGATGATATTTATTTCCATAAATATTACACAGTTGTCACATTGTGCTCGTTGAAAATTTACTGGGTCGTTAACGACTCCTTAGGCTTTACAAGTACTCTTAATTTGGTTCTTTTTTTAGGAAACGTGCTCTTACTACTGTAAAACTTTTGGAACTGTAAACTACATAAATAATTAAATGTGGCTGATCTTAGTGCCACCACGATATTTAATGCCAAAATCGAATTCTTGAATTAATAACCACTATCTTGCGTTGCGAAGAATTAAGTCTCGTTTCACATGGGTGTCACGAAGTTAGTTACAACCGATAACGATTTTAACTTTATGCCATTTAAAACTGAACTTTTTCATTGCGCGTACAGCCGCCAAAGTTTCAAGCTCATAAATAATATTTTTACTCTTCTTTGGTTGTGGCTCTTCTAAATATTATACTAGTCTAAAGTGCTGTCATTTTGACTTTATAGAAGTATTCCTACTGGTCCGACTTTACTGGTGTCACAATGTCCTTCAGTTTTCACTTATCTGTTATAAATAGCATATATGGATCGTTATACTAGTTTCTTTATTTTTAAAATCGCCGAATTTCATTTATATCCTTAGGTGCTGCAAAATCTGCTACAGTGTCCTTGGTGTGTTGACTTCCATTCAGATTTGGGCGTCCTTTGCGGGTGTTTCCTCATCCTGCCTCTTTCTAGGGGTCTTTCTTCCTCCTCTACGTCATGGGTCTTCATCCTCCATCCACCGGTCTTCATTATCCATTCTCCATTGTGGGTCTAAATATTTTGTTCATAATCCTTTATATAACAGCGGGAGCATTTGCCAAAACAAAAGTCATACAGTATGAATCGTACATTACAGGTTCGCTATCGGTTAGTGTGATCAACATTTATGTAAGAGTCGTTTTAGCTACCTGTCCTAAATTAGTAGCGAAACAATACATATACTCGTTAAGTTATTTAAGTAATTTAGAACGTTCAATGCTATTTAATTCTGAATTAGTTTGTTTCTCCGGTACATGAAAAACATCTAGTAAGTATTGTCTTTTTCGTAACAAACAGAATTATCGGACATATTGGCAACATGAATACAGCAACAGTTATTTATGTTAATAACACACGGTAAAATAATATGAAAATTATTATCTTAAATCAACAAAAACATCTTAGATCTACAAAAATATCTTAGATCAACAAAAACATCGTAGATCTACAAAAATATCTTAGATCAACAAAAACATCTTAGATCTAAAAAAATATCTTAGATCAACAAAAACACCCGTAACGTTTTCATTTTTAATTGGAGAAATGTCACCTACAAAATTCTGCGGAATAATAGAGTAGTTTCTTCTAAACATAAATTAATTTTTTTAGACAAAGACTCGTTAATATGTGTAACGTTGACGTTATTTTAATTAAAATATGTCATACTTGGTTGCATCTAACGAAAACATATCATTATTTAAAAATGGCTAACCTACAAAAACAGAGACCTATTATCCGGTACGTCAACGGTAGAAGTATCTAAATCAACATTCAAAGTTGTCGTAACTTTTGAAGGTACTATAACAAAATCTCCCGCATAACCACACAAATATACTAATGTGGGCTCACCCCTGTAGATGCAAAACTTATGACTGCATCCGATTCACGAATTGTGACTGCAGCACAACCCGAGTCTACAAAGCCTCTTATAGATTTATCGTTAATAACACAATCAATGAAATAGCAAGTAGTAGACGCCCGATTATTAGACAAAAAATTAAAATTGGTTTTGACTCACCCTTATTTTGTCGATCGGCTGGTATTTTACCTGCGTTTATGGTGCAACGCTCTGCCTGTGTCTTAACAGATGGCTTTTTGTGTAATTAACACGTGGTTGATACTTTCCTCACGTATCATTGACAGATATTCTTCAAAAAAATGCCTCTGGTTTTTCGTAACGTCAGCATAAACAGCATTTTAGATGATGACTTGGGATTTCGTCTTAACAATCTCTCTCCAACTGTTTAATTCTAGCTTCGTATCTAACTTTGTTGACTGGAACAGGTATCTAAACCGCAAGATGTGCTTGGTATTATATTATCTCGCGACATACATAACTATCGCTTTTTTTATCCCTTTATTAAAGGGTGACCTATTGTCACTATTGTCTCGTCGGAATATAATTACATTCAGATCGACTACGCCTTAGGTCGGTTTATAAATATGGGCCTAAGAGCTTTGCCCATCGTTCTTAACACGATCATAATACGAATCACTAAATAATTTATCTAATGATAATATCCTTTTTAGTCACGTAACAACTTAAGTTTTTGCACGCCCTGTATATAAAGCCACTCATTCACGTCGCGTACGTTTTTCTGGCAAGCCGTAAGTTCACCTCACACCTGAACTGTAAACTACACAAATAATTAAATGTTTATTTTACGTATGAAGTTTGTTAATATTAAAATAATGTTACAAAACTAATAATTATTATCTAATAATTATTCGATAATCTGCCCATCCAAATAGTTGACCCACTGATTGAACCTTTGAATATGATTGAACGACCCTTTTCTGTCGACCGTCTGGTTTACGATGTTTTGGTTTCCCAGAAATCGTCTCGGGTTAAGGGACCATCCAAAAATAGATTACAGAACAAATCCAGAATTTTGAGGAAGTTGATAGGGTTCCAAATGGCATTGTTATTTTGCGACCCAAAGAGGGCGACGGCAGCGCGGAAGACTCTGGGGATGAAGAATGCCTGCTTCTGAGTGGATATGTACCATTACCTCGCAAACGTATGTACTGGGAAACGGCCGAAGATGTTCACAATAATTTAGTTTCAAATTCTATGCTTAGAAACCGATTTGAAGAGATAGTCAGCTACCTCCACGCAGCTGACAACGATTATTTGCCAAAAGATGATAAACTAGGTAAAATCAGGTATCTTGTTGATCCACTAAATGTTCAGTTTATTCGATATGTACCTGTAAAAAATAATGTGTCCATAGATGAATCGATGATACCATATTATGGCAGACATGGTTGTAAGTAGTATATACGGGGAAAGCCTATCCGGTTCGTCTATAAAGCTTCGATAGCTGCTCTAAAGTTTGGATATTATTTACAATTTCAAATTTATTAAGGAAAGGAGAGGAACATGGATAAAATTAAAGGGATTGGTTTGGGAGAATCAGTTGTATTTCACTTTGCAAATATTTTAAAACATAACTTTTAAGATAGAAAGATATCATTGTTTTTTGATTTTTTTACTTCCGCAAAACTTATTCGAAAGTTGGGGCAAGAAGGATTTGGGGCCACTGGTATTGTACGTGAAAATAGAAGTGATAAGTGTAAACTCATTGATACTTTAATCATGAAAAAACTTGAGGGGGCTATGTGTAGTGCACTGGATGGTAATAAACAAGTTGTCGGGGTCCGCTGGAAAGACAATAGTTTGGAAACTTTATTATCCAATGAATTTGGAATTGCCCCCAGTTGGAAAGTGTAAAAGATACTCTGTAAAACAGAAAAGTAAAGTTGAGATTCTACAGCCATCTGTAGTCAATAAATATAACACATTTATGGGCGGTGAAGATCAGGTGGATAACCACGTTTCCAATTATTATAGAATTGCATTCCGAGGGAAAAATGGTATATACCGTTACTGTTTTGGCAGTTTGATGTATGTGCTACAAATGCTTGGCTTTTAGCACGAGAATATAACTATACAGATAACAACCTTTCATTCCGAAGAAAAAGTTACTCAAGCACTACTTTTGAAACCGTTTTCGTTATTTAGACCCAAACATTGTAACGGTTGGAATGGTTTCGTTATTTTGACGCAAACATCTCTACCTTTATGTCATTTGTCGTTTATGCCTTGTGTCAAAAGGATAATTCATTTCGATTTATATCTGTCAACGAGGAAGTTGATTTGAATTTTTAATTATCTTTTATCTTACACATCCGATGTACTAATTGTCTATTAATATTCTTAATGACCGTCTGATTTTATAAGGTAAGATTTTATACCGATATATTGTTGCAAATATATATTTTGTACAAGATTTTCTAATTAAAATGTCAAATTTGAAACATAACCTTAACATTGATAATACATTTTACATAATTTTATCTATTGTTTTGTTTGGAATGAGATGATATGCTTTACTATATTTAAATATGTTAAATAAGATTTTTCCTTTTCCTATTAATTTTGGTCTCTGTGAAACAATTCACTTAATAGTTTAAATTGTTCAATTATTAGTTAAAAGCATTTTATCTGGTTCCTATATAATTCCTAGTTGCTTTCTTGATATTTTTACCTTTTCCTTTTTAGCCTGGCTATATCTAGACGGTATAGAGGTTTAGAAGTTTAGAAGTTTAGAACTATAGAAGTTATAGAGCTTAAAACACTATAAAAAATCTGATGTGTCCATCACATGACTTTCCTATCTAGATAATATGGGCTTTTTCCGGTTATTTTGTACAACCCATTGCAGCACCTCTATAAATATTTAGAGGATAAACTAAATATATAATACATTTTCCACATATATCTACCTCGAAATATTTTTCTATAGATATTCATTGAAAACGAAAATACTAAAAAATTTAAATTTATCACTTTTCCTACAATTTTTCCATTACGGTCCATTTTAGAAAAATAATGTATAAACAAAAATTATAGAGATCGATATCGCAAACAACTTTTATTTCAACAATTTTCATAAAAATCAGAATTTTGCACATTTTGTCAAATTTCTCGAATTCGGACCATTTCAGGAAATTTTGACATAAAACAAAAACTATAGATAAAAATATTAGAAATAACTTTTATTTGATTAATTTTTTTCTTCAAACATAAATAAGAGATATATTCCATAAAATATAAAAACGGCCTCCCATAAAGTACCCCCCCCAGATGTTCCAACTTTGTCCAAAATCTAATCATTTCATGTCAGGCCGAAATAGAACTTAAGTTTAAAATTTAATGTTTTTTTTTCTTTATCCGTTTTTGAGTTTTCTTCAAATTTCGAAATTTACACATTTTCTCAAATATCTCGAATACGGTCCATTTTAGAGA
>OV651816.1:5809255-5913777 GCA_927349885.1 Psylliodes chrysocephalus | reverse complement strand
AGTTCCTTTAATACTTAGAATTGAAACAAGTGGTTTAAAAGTATTGTAATGTTCCTACCTATCAACGCAGCTACTCGTACTATATGATATTCGATTGGATAGTTATTTCCATTTGCTTCCTTCTGTGTAAATTTCAAAACCAAATGTTTTATTTCACAAGCTTGTGTCTTTTGGATCGCAATTTTTTACGACACTGTAACAACCAACTTGCCTAAAGGCCATTTGTAACTACTGATAGGTCTTTAGCTACTGTTGTTAATATACTATTAAGGGATTAGGGCAGCGCCGTCACCAGCCAAAGGGTCCTGGAGTCCTGAAGGAACATCCATTCACCAGTGGCAAATAAAAATAATAAAAAAAATAAATTAAAAGAATAAAAAAAATCATCCTTTAATAGCATAGTCGAGCGGTTCTTGGCAACTAGTTTTAGACTCTTTTAGTCCTAAGGGAATAGAAACGCCGAGGCTTCTCAAATGCTCGGAGTATTTTGCTGGTTTGGAAAGGAAGGAGAGACGAATAATAAGTATTAAAACATTAACAAATATATAGTAACAATAAATATAAAATTTGACAAATAGTCTTAAGAAAAAAAATGAATAAAATTTCATTTAGGGAATAAAGCACTATAACTACATCGTAATATAAAGATATGCATAAGATAAATATAATTCGGGACGAAAATGTAAAATTGGCATTTATATGTAAATCAATCAATCAATTATTATTAAACAAAACACTTTAAAATTAAGTTTAAATATTTACCCATAATACACATCGTACACAAAACTTTACTCTACACATTACTTTACAATACAAAACGAGAGCTTTCACCCCTGGGGCGAAAGTTCTGGACCTTAGTCCGAACTCGACTGAAAGTTTACCCAAGTGATCCTTTCTTTCTGTCTCCTCTCTATATGAACCAAAATTTACGTGATGGTTGGTTGTATTTAAAAATGTCACGCTGAATGTAGATTAATAACTTGAAGGTTTGTTTCATTTTCATAAGTGTCTTTTTAGTTATTTAATTTAAACGTTAAATACTTATTTAGAATTTTTAGTAAATTCTTTAGATTTTTTCAAATAATAATAATACAATTATTACAACACTCGTATTTGATAACATATTAAAATTCACATCTTCGATTATAATGTTTTAAGGTCAAAGTGATCACCTCGAATAACTGTAACAAACGGAGCCCCGCACTTTACTTCAGTTCAAATTGTTCATGTCAAAACATTAGAAAATACAACCCAACATATTATTATTTATTTTATTAGTGTGATTTTGAATATCGGTACGCACTACTTTTCATCTTGTCCTCATAACTCCACTTCGCTGTGAATAAATAATGGGCGTTTCCCAGGGGATAAATATAATATAATAACACACTTTCTAATTAATTGAATTCAAACTAACTTAATACATTTTTTTATATTGTTTTCCAGGCTCAGAAAAACAAACAAAACACAGAAACAAATGAAGTTATCATGTTATTGCGTGACATCGCTCCTATTACCTGGACGAACGAGGAGCTTTCATTGGAATTAATGAAATATGTAGTGGGAAATATTTAGTTTACTCTAGTATAGTAAAATTTTACAATTAAAAAGAAATCACTAAAATGTAGTACCGATTTTATGATTTTTATTCCTATTGCGGAATTTGTGAAAACGTATGTAGGTAGGGAAAATTGGGGGAATTCCGGACAGCCAATTTTTGTGGCTGTGTCCCTCTTCCATTCTCGTGGTAAGTCGGCGACTTTTATTACCCGTCTTTATGGGGGGGGGGGGAGGGGGGGTTCGGAAAAACTCTCGGACACATTTTTATTTATTACCGAATTTGTTCCATTTGGCTATTCCACACTGTATCTTTTGTTTAATAAAATCAAAATAAGTTCGTACAATTTTATTTTAATTTAGTACAGTGGTTTGAATTGTAAATGGTCTTTCATTCCTAATTCTTTTAGTTTTAGAATCAATTCTTAATTTATTTAAAAAAAAAAGTGATTTACATGCAGACTGAAACGATGGCCTCATCCCAGTTGCTAAAAATAGGCGACGTCACTGAATGAAAATGTGAGTTGTCAGAAAATATTCTATTTGGGTTCATATATATTAGTTTTTTGAAAATTTTAATATTTTATTGTTATTTAGTAGTGTTTATATTTTTTATTTTTGAACTATGTTTTAGTGCTAGAGTTGTATAATATCGGTAGTTTAATTTTTTGAAAGACGAGCTACAAAACAGCAAAGAAAAATTATATACCAAATGATTTCCATAAAATTTTGAATGAATTATTTTTAATTTGAATTATAAAGAGAATGTGAACGGTTTATTTTAAACAATTAGGGTTAGGCCCTCCGAGCAGAACTGGGACGATATTTTGTTTGCACCCTGAAATAATTTATAATTTTAGCACGGCTGGAGCGAGCTATAGTGTTGCTGTTTGCAATTACAATTTTTAAATACAAAAATCATCAAAAGAAAGGGACTGAACCTAATGAGAAATTAAAGGCTAATGGTAAGATTTTACAATATTATTCTGCAATTGTTCACAATTATTTAATTAATTGCAGCTTTGTCCACCCTACATTTAAAAGCTGATGAGATGGTTTCTTACAATCATTAAACACAATTAGGAGTAAGACAAAGGGCTTTATTGAAAAAACATACATTATTGAAAAAAAGAGGTTTGCTACAGGAAGTTTTTAGTTAAAAGAGTTAATAAAGAAACTTCAGAAGAAACGTACAATGTATATTGGAGATAAAAATATATTTTGTCAGTTCCTTGGTATTTTATGTACGAACAGTATAATGTACTTAAGAAAAACAATTAAAACAACCTAGTTTTATTATATGATTTGCGTATGAATGTCATCTATAAAATCCTCTCCCGTAAAATGAATCCTGCATACATTCACAGTTTTAACATTGATCTGATATTTTCTAAAACATATTTTTTGAAAATGGTCGCTTTTTTGGGAAAGTTAAAATAATATCATTTATTTTCATTATTTTTGTTTGTAAAAATTGTGTTTTTAAACAGCAACACTACAGCTCCCTCTATGCATGCTAAAATTTTAAATTATTTCAGGGTTTAAACAAATAGTCCGAGTTTAGCTTGGAAGGCGTGCCCTAAAAAATAATTCATTTAAAATTTTATGAAAATTTAATATTTTTTTCTTGCTATTATTGTAGCTTTTTTTTCAAAAAATCAAACTAAAGATATTGTAAAAACTATAACACTAGAAAATAGTCCAAAAACAAAAATTTAAACATTATTAAATATAAATTAAATATTAGATCTTTTAAAAAATAATGTACGAAACACAGCAGAATAAGAATATTTTCTTTCATTTCAATTTTTCATTATATGCCCTGTCTTTAGCAACCGGACGAGACCACCGTATTATCTACGAACCGTGGGCATGGCCGGTATTATCCACAATTTAATAATATATTTTTTTTAGATTCCTTTCAACTTGGGAAAATGGCCAAGGCCTCATATATACACAAATGCTCTAACGTGCTCTACAAAAAAAATTAAAAAGAAAGTAATTTAAGACAAATTTTATCTTATTCCAAGTTGTTCAAAATATAATGCAGATGCTAAAAAGGTCGGAACAAGTAGCATACTGATCTTCAACCCCAATGAAAATTGTTCTAGAAGAGGAAGATAAGAAAAAATAGGAGTGGTTTGCAAAAAATAAGGCATAAAAAGCAAAGAAACTTAAACGAAATGCAGGTAATATGTGAAACTGGCGCAGTTAATCAAATAATTATTCTTGAAAAACAGAAGCAACCACAGCCACGAAAAACCATATATAGAAAAACAAAAAGCGCAAAGTTTCAATGTATTAAGATGAACAAGAATATTCAGAAGAGGAGAATAAAGTTAATAATGGCAATGTCCAAAATATGGTGAAGTTGGAAAAAGTAGGGAGTTGTGGGTCAGAATTGGGACATAAAGTATGCACTGATATCGATAATCTCAAGTGGATTTGCAAAATATTTCGTTCAGTTTCGTTCAACCATCGGGTTTTACCCCCCAATAAGCGGGTAATACCGGACATAAAAGTTTTAGTTTTTATTTTATAGAATATTTAATATTTCTATTTTTATTTATATTAGATGTACTCTACATAATTCTTTGCTTCATCACTAAATGCCGTTGTTTAATCTTTTCAAACATTTACAAGATAAATAAAATTGATTTTATTTAAACAAGAGAGTGGGGAGCCCATAGTGAAAAATTCAGTATATAAATACGGATTAGACCATTACAAATAGTCTATCCGATAGGTATTTAGGTAACTATTAGATTTAAAAAATACTGGAACAAATGAGACATAGGCGTCTTTGATATTACAACCCTCTTCCTTTTAAATAAGGAATGTATCATGTGTGGAACATCATTGAAAATAGTAATTTTATGAAGAATTCATAGATATGACTGTTGATTGCGTTACTTTGATTTTAGCGCCCTCTAGCGTATTTCTAAGGTTTCTAAACGTATCTGATACATGTTTCAGCCTTAGATTAACGAGACCGGATATGTGCATAGTGCATGTTATCTATTCCAACCTTAAGTAACCCACCAATTAAAAATCATTGTTTCCACAACGCCAGCCGAATTGCTCCGACATTTCTATCCGAGAATACACATCAAGGAGAAGCGACAGTAGCTGTCGGTGCCTTTGATATCGGATGTACCTTTTTCACAGCATGACTTTGATTGATACACAACTTAGCACGCTGAGAAAACATGCTTATTTTCTACACTGAGCGAAATGGTTTGGCAAATTATCTGAAATTATTGTTATAGTCCATGCGCTAATGTTGCAATGTGATTTAATTAAATTGAAGTAGTTAGGGTTAAACAATGGTGAAATTTCGGCACCAAAATATAATTCATTATGTAATAATTAATTATTTGTTATAAAAGTAAAAAACGTTTATTATTTTATAATTTATCTATAAAATTTGTTCAATATTTGGTTTATTTATTGTTAAAAATGTAATAAAAGCCCCACATTTAAATTACCTTTTCCTTAAGTAAAAATAAGGTAAATAAAATTAAGGGTGCCAAAAAAAATCTAGGTAACAGTTAAAAAGACATTAAGTTTGAGAGGTTTAACTAAATATGTGCATATATGTTCAAAGCTTTTAGGTTTAAAAAGTACTTACATATTTTTAGAATTTCTAGATTTATATTATATTAAAAGAACTTCCAAGTTTATCACTCATTTTTGTAGAAACAAGTGTTTTTTCGCCAAGTTAAACCAGATGTCATTTAAGGTTTATGTATTTAGAGTTAAATGCCTGGCCTGGCTATCACCCAGACAATACAAATATGTCCATTGGACTCCATTCGATATACAATTTTGGATGTCTAGACGTCCAAAAATGAGTTTTCTGGACTTCCGACTTTTGACCATTCAGAGGACGTCCAATTCTAGAATATATTTGGACGTCGAATACTGGACATTCAAAAAACGCCCAGGAATATATTTCCATTGAGACCACATCCCCACTTTTTTTACCGAACCGCAACTCACCACACACTATTTTATATTATTAATAATTTGTTTATTATTTTCGTAAACCGCTATACACCATTTATTTATTTTTTATTAAAAATCGTTTGACCTGAGCAGGAATCGAACTCACGACAAATCTATTATCGTTTTGCGCTTTCAATCGCTAGACGAGCTCGACCAAGGAACCACTTGAAAACTTTTTACTAGATACAGTTATAATTGAATAATATTTCAAACTTCCGCTGATAGAATGAAATGCAATAGATTCAATTTGTCAATTTTTAATGACCAGTTATATTAAAAAAAAAGTATATATAAATGGGTATTATCTGGTAGGCTTAATAAATAATGACCTAAGATGGACGTTCACTGGACGTCAAAATACTACTAAACTTAAAATTAAGTCCAAAAACAGACGTTCTCTGGGTATCGATATTCAGCTGTTAATTTAATTAGCATAAACGGACGTACACTGGATGCCCGGATATGGACTTATTTAAGTATGCACCAATATTTCTAAAATCAATTCCAGTATGATTCATTCAATAAATGTAAATATGAATGGGCATAACATCTTTATATTGACATTGTAACTTACAATTTAGTTATTTCTCCCACTTTGACCAATCCTAATTGAAACACGCGAATTTATTATATTTTTTTAAATATAATTTCAAAATAAAATAAACAAAATCTGCAGTTCATTGTTTATTAAATTTATTGAAAAGAAGAAAAACATATATTTCACAAAATACAATACCTACATACGAAAAATAAAATGTTAAAATTGATTAAATCATTATACTTAATATTTATGCATGTGATAAAATTCTTAGTTTCCTAATAACTTTTTGGGTACATTTTATATCTGTATTAGAATACCTAAGTGTGTAAAAATCTTCATCTTATTACTACACAAAATAAACATCAAAAAATATCACTTAACATTGCTCACGTACTAAACACAACTTAGACGGACTTTGACAGATAACATAATTTTGAGTGATACACAACTTATTTTCGCACATGCGCGTTACAAAACGGTACATTGAAAACACCAAGCTGTCGCTTCTCCTTGATCGGTATTCTCGGTTTCTATTCTACGCTCATCTCCGTGTGAGTGAATCATCATGGACTGCCGTTTTATAAATTATTTGTTGGTGTTATTGGTGTTATTAGCAATTTAAGTGTTTTAGTTATTCAATTTCAAGTTGAAAATTTCCCGATGTATCGTGAAAAATTGTATATACAAATAAGTGCCAATGTTGTGAAAAATAAGAAATATAATCGTTTTCAGCGACAAATATTTATTAACGTTTTGACATAAGGCCACCATGATCCTTTGGGCTGAATACTTTAGATAAGGGGGTTTCAATAAATATTAAACATCAAATATTTCAGAAAACAGATTTCATAGTACTAACATAAATTTATAAAAGGGAAACTTTTTGAACATTTAATTTAAATAAGAAGAAAATAGGCATTGTTGCTAAAGAAATTTTGTTCTCAAAAAGAAGTTTTATAAGAATATTTACCAAGGTGATTTTTAGCCAGTTTTGGTAGATAAATAAAAAGTAAAGAAGCATAGTTTCTAGCGAAATTTTATTTTTATGAGGTATTTTTACAAGAATAATAGATAAAATATACAGGATGACCTACTTAAAATTTCAAAGTTCATCTTATTTGCGGTCAAATCGGAAGTGACATTTGAATCTTGTCGCAAAACAAACTAAAACACACAATATGATACTAAAATTACGGGAGTTAGTCACATTGTTAATAAACCCCTAAACAACACGAAAAAAATTACTTGTTTACTGAAAAATCCAAATTCTTGCAATATTTATTATTTATTATACAATGAAATGCGGTTTTAAAGATAACGGGATTAAAAAAATCCAAATATCTAAATTTGCTCGGATAAAAGCAAGCGACCGATAGAAGTTACAAAAATAATCGATTGTTTTGTTATTTTTTTATGATAATCGATTTTTAATAAATTATTTTCGTTTTTTCAAAGTTAATGGAAATACAAAAAGAAAATAGATTTATTGAAAATAATCGATTGATTGAAAATAATCAAAATTATCGATTTTTTTAGAAAAATCGATTTCTTTTAATCAGTTTTTTTAATAAACCGATTATTTTCGAGTTTTAAAAGGTATTTGAATAATTTATTTAAAAAAAAAAATAGATTTTAAAATAATCGATTATTCGAATATAATCGATATTTCGGTTATTCTTTTAGGATTATCGATTTATCGGTTAATCAGCTTTTTAATTAATCGATTATTTTCGATTTTTTAAAGAGAATCGAATTATCAATTTTAAATAAAATACCAAAAAATGGATTATTTCAAAATAATCGATAATTCGGTGATTTTTTTTTTAAATCAATTTATCGTTGAATTGGCTTGTTAATTAATCAATTATTCTCGATTAACGGATTATTTTAGATAAAGTTATTATTTTCGCATAATCGATTATTTTCGATATTCAAAGATAATCGATATTTATGGAAAAAATAGATTATGTGACAATAATCGATTAATAATCGGTAATTCGTTTTTTTTTAATCTATTTGCGATTAATCGGCTTTTTAATTAACCGATTATTTTTTATTAATATTCCCAAAAAAAGAAGCTTTAATATACCTTACTATACAAAATAGCATTTTTTTATTTTGACTTCTATTATGTAATAGCCGTATAAAAAATATAATGTTCAACTGACAAGATTTGATTTGCAGATTCACCTGCGCATATGCTGCAATTATAATAATCGTAGACAATTAGTACCATTCCTTGCTCGATAAACAATATTTTTTATTTCAATATTTTATTGTAGCCCATAGTAAATAAAAGCTGTTCGCTCAGTGCGAAGTCATGGTAGGAGAGCCAAAAGCGATACTAGCGCTAGCTGCGGATAATTCGTCCATTTTAGGGCGATATTTTGTAATTTTGGAATATCAACTACACGTATACATTTTACTTTTTTTTACAACACAAGTAGATAAAAACAAAACAATAAGCAGCCGGAGTTGCTGTGTTGAAAATTGTAAAAATACTAGCAAAAAAAAACAGTGTAAATTATAAAAATTTTCAGTAGCAAAGAGGAAATTAAATTAAAGAAATAACTAGATTGGTATACAATAAGAAGAAAAATTACCTTTATTTTTTTTTAATAATAACAGTAATACTGGAAAAAGTAGACATCAGAAACTTAAGGTTTTAAATAAACAATAAATTATCATTTTACGATGTCCTTCAAGATCCCTTTAATCTTAAATGTTCAGCAAAAATAGGATTTCTGCCTTTGAATATTGTATGTGGCTGGAATGCAATTTTGTGACTTACTGATAGGAAACCAGGTTTAATCATTCATTCTTGTTTTCTTTATACATTTTAACTTCATGCTATTATCTAATGGTATTTTTTTATTTTTACAGAATAGATTAATTCTTCAAAGACAACTTATGAGACTTAGGCAACTTATCATACATTTTGCTGTAAATACTGTAGCCTGCCTATATTTTATTATTGATTTTTATTGATTATACTTAGTTTTTTTTTTAGTTTAAGCGATATCAATATATAATAATAATAATAATATACAAAGACATTACAACTAAGAGACCAAATTATTTACATTTTTATGTGGCAAATCATTATTCTCACCAGATTCTCGTTTATTGCGTCTTTACCGGTTTTATCAGTCTGTAAAAATTATTTGGAGAAATTAAAATAAAAATTTTATATTTTATAAATAAAAATATGTTTTTAATGAAATTATTCTTTAAAGTTTTAATATAAGCTAATTTTTTTATTAAAAATTAATATCAATATCAATAAACAAAATATTCGGGTTGCAAAGAACTCCGTAAATACGGCAACGCTGAATATCTAATTTTACGAATTTACAACTAGTACCTATTTTTATGAATGAAATGTAGTTACCGTAACCAGCCGCAACGTTGCCAATAGGGTCTAACAGCTATTTCGGGTTTCTGACAGTTTCTGTATGACTTATTGATTTATTCACTTATAAAATATTATTTTTGTGAACTTTTGTGAGAAATATAAAGAAGTGTGGTACATGCATGTGTAGTGTTCAATAAGGTAGATCATTTAAATCTAAATTTATCCTTTCATCGGTAAGTATTTTTAGGTTAAGATATGTTGTTTTTATTTGAACCAGTGTAGTAGGGCACCCGTCTTAAGACTGTTTTGACTATACAATTTCTTGTACAAGATTTGACACAATTTCTTATAGAATTTAAATTGTATAGGATCACATAGTAAATTGTTAGAAAAATGATTGATTATTCAATCTAATTTTTCAGACAATTCACTGCAGGTTTGATAATAAGTATACAATTTAAATTGTACCAGAAATTGTATCACAAACTTGTGTAGTCTAAAACAGTCTTAAAACAATTTTTAAAGTGATATTCCTTTTATAAATTTGTAAATTATTCTTATACCAATAAATAATTATTGAATAGTGGCAAATAAAATTTAACGTAAAATGTAGAATACCTTAAAAATGATTTACCTATTAGGCACCTATACATATTTTTTATATTCTATTTAGGGTTCCGCAAGAACCTGAAAAAAGAAAACTTTGGTTTTCTCTAGTAGGGATACTTGAAAATGAGCCCCTTCGTAAAAACCCCGAGTTGTGTTCAGAACACTTTTTTCCTGAAGATGTTTTGGTACGTGCAAATGGTGCTAAATATATCAGAAAAGATGTAAACCGCAGACGGTGTGAGGGCTTTCTATTTTTGGATGACTTATTTAACAGGTAAAATACAAAATATTAATTTTTTGTTTACCTCTAAACATTATTTATTACCTATATGTAAGTATATCTAATGTATGGGTTTTTAGTTCTGATTCAACTGTTTTCGGAATACCACCTGATGCAAAAAAACATTACAGTAAGTAATAACACTAATAACTAAAATTAAATGAAAGTTTAGGTAATAAAATTAAAGTATTTAATATATTTAAAACGTTATTTTAAAAATTTTTAGTTTTTTACGATATTTTTGCCATACCATGGTTTTTTGTAATTATTAATTAAAAAATTATGTATGTTTAGGACAGCGTTTTATTTAGATACCCCTACCTACTTCATGTTAATTTAAAATTTTAAATAATTTTGGAACATCAACCAGGCAAATATATAGTAAATGCCAATAAACTATAAACCAATAAATATTCAAAATCGAAAGGTAACTTGAACTCTCTTGTATTTAAATTTACTTGTACTTGAATTTACCTACATGAAAAAATCATAATTATATTACTAAAAAAATATACGTACTTATTTACGCAACATTCGCGCAGGTTAAACACAGGTCTCTTTAAGGAGGTCCTTTCGCCACACCTTTCGCCTCAAATGTTAAAAAAAAGTTATTAGATTATGACTAAAATTAATTTTTTTCTAATAGTTGAAGTCCTTATTTATCTAATACTGAACTTTTAACTATACCTTACCTTGCAAATTTTTGAGATTTTTTTTTTTAAATGTGAGTATTTGTACAGTGCCTCACGAGAAAGTAAGTCCTCAACAACAATTCTCGAATTATACTATTATTTATTGATTAGATGGAGTAGAAAAAACTAAAAATAAGGTTCTTGAAATATTTAGATTTTGTTTTATACATTTACTAACAAAAAAAAAATCATAGAAATTGGACAAGGTAGTAAAGAATTACAGCTAAACATACATTAAAAATGAAGAGTTTGAGGATTTTCTAATGGACCCAATTATTAGATTTTTGACCAAATGAATGAATAACAAAAAAAGAATCATTGAAATCGGACACCGTGTTAAAGAATTATCGCTGTATATAAAAAAAAACATTGCGACGAATTGAGAACCTCCTCCTTTTTTGAAGTCGGTTAAAAAATTCAGTTTAATGAAAAATCTTTTTCTTTTAGGGATACAGAATTTCCCGCTATATTTACCGTTATGTTGATCAGACGAGATTTCTTTATAGAGATGAATATACTGAAAATTCTAACCTAGTAAATAGTGATAAAAATTTTGTATTTGTCTTAGATTGCTACATTTGCCAGAAGCATTTATTTGTTCCGCATTGAGGTGAGGAAGTTGATTTCGATCGTTCGGATATCGCAATCAGACAATTCCGAGCGTAGCTCAATTTGCTCCGACAACTGCACTTCCGGCTGAGTTTCTGAGATTAAGGTTAAATGTTAATACAGGTACGTTTAAAATGATGATAGAATGATGAGAATGCAGGGCGTAATTGAAATTCATGCAGATATTAAAGCTGATTTTTATTTAGACTCCTAGAATAGATAAAAATATGATTTTAATTTAGAGTATTTAATTTTTTTCTCTTATATAAGACATAAGCCACTAAAATTGGTGACCTACATTTACAAAAACTGTGTCACTTAAGGTCATCATATCAACTCCGAATACCCTGCTTGCTAAATTTCCATTCTAAGAAAGGTCGCCTCTGTCCGCATTTCTACTTAGAAACTTTAAGTGTGTATAATTATGTAGCTATTGAGCCGCAAATTTAAATTGGAATTTTAGAGTCCTCTAACCCAGCGTTTCTCAACCTTTTTTGGCCCGCGGACCAGTAAATTTGTTGCGGACAGTAAATTGCGTGACAGTAAAATTTCTACGCGGACCACTAATGGTCCGCCGGACCAGCGGTTGAGAATACTAATCTATTATTTCAAGAAAATGATCATTAAAATGATCAAATTGTATTAGTTATAATTTATAATTAATTCTTTTTACAGACATTTAAATGATTCACAAATAATAGCTTCCTTCGCGGTAACAATTCTGAACTGATTTTGAATTAATAGCAACTTTTCTATTCGTTATTGGTTCTGAACCTTTTACTAGATCTTGAAGATTTCGTACATTGTCCCCTTCGGAGGAAAAATAAAAATAAGTCTACTATAAGTTCGAAGATGTATAACCTGCAAGAATATCCAGAACCTCCTGAAAGTTTTAAAGATAGGGAAGCTTTGCCTGAAACAGAAGTAACATCTTTAATATCTGAGTCAGAGGGACTTAATAATAATGAGCACGATCTTCAAAAGCAATGACAATAATTAGGCATTCCAACGAGCTGTCCAAATGGCTACAAGTGGGTAATGACAGTTTAGATATGGCAAACCTGTTGTCATGTTGTCATTAACAGGGTCAATGATACATATATAGTTATATAGATTGCTCAAAGCTGGTCGTTTACGAGCGGCCATATTGCCTGACAAATATTTATTAATTTGAATCGGTTTAGAAAAAATGTGTTTTAAAACTAATTTTTAGCCTTTAGACATAAAAAAAAATAATTGCTTACATTTTTACTTCAAGGCATAAGCTTATGTTTATTTTGAAAAATATGGATGATCAATCTATGTAACTATCTATTTCATTGACCTTGTCAAATCACCAGGCCTACAGGGTTGCCATAATTGTGCTATATCATAACCCGTCAAAACCCAATGGTAGCCATTCAGTTTGGAATGCCTAATTCAAAATAAACCGAAGGTGTATTTAGGATTGCCCAACAGTGTTTTTTAAAATCCTTAATGATAATTATAAGAAGGAAAGTGTAGCTTACATAAACCTTTTACATTTCTGTGTGAATTTTAAGCAAGTAAATTTACTTAGTAATGGCTGCATAATTACTTGTCGTATTGTTAACTTACAAGAACTCATTTTGTTAGACTAAATATTATTTTAATAAACTATTTAATTGTGTTTTTTTATTAATTTATTACATTTCAGAGATTATAATAATTGTATGTGAACGAAAATGGAAAATCTAAAAAATTTATTTATTAAACTATTATTACAAAAAAAAAGTACCTGAAAAGTAAAAAACTCTTTATTTACAAATATTAAAAAAATATGTACAAGCCCTAACAATAACTTACAGTTAACCCATTGATGACCACGGGGTCGTTAACGACCCACCACATATTTGTGCTCAAAACTTATTACTATATAACAGTTTTTAATATCAAATGTAGAAGTATCCTTAACGAAATGATGCAGTAAGTTGACATTAGGTTTGTTTTGGTTCCAATTTAAGAACCGTTCTGACATGAGCAGTAATTTAAAAGTGTTTTGGTTAATTTTGAATCAGTTCTTACTTGTGAGCAGGAATTATTTTAGAATTTTTAGTCCGAGCTTGCGTATAGTGAAGAAAGCTATGAAACGACAACTGACAAGTAATTATTGATTTATTTCATTTCGTTTATGTTTTGAACTGTTGAAGTCGAGGTTTGAGATTTGAGATTGTCTTTTATTTGTGCCTTTTTACGATTATATTTTTATTAGAACTTATTAACTTAAAACAAAAACAAGTTTATTTTTACAGAAACGTATGTATTCATATTAACATTTATCCATGATGGGATGACTAATTTGAAACTAAATTATTTTTATACATGTACAGTATGTCCCCCTAGGTTGGAATCATATGGAAAACCTTTTTATTTCATAATTTTAGGAAAAAAAGTTATTCTTTATAAAAAGTCGAGCATGGTTTAAAACCTAAAATACAACCATCAAATATCACACACACACACACACACACACACACACACACACACACACACACACACACACACACACACACACACACACACACACACACACACACACACACACACACACACACACACACACACACACACACACACACACACACACACACACACACACACACACACACACACACACACACACACACACACACACACACACACACACACACACACACACACACACACACACACACACACACACACACACACACACACACACACACACACACACACACACACACACACACACACACACACACACACACACACACACACACACACACACACACACACACACACACACACACACACACACACACACACACACACACACACACACACACACACACACACACACACACACACACACACACACACACACACACACACACACACACACACACACACACACACACACACACACACACACACACACACACACACACACACACACACACACACACACACACACACACACACACACACACACACACACACACACACACACACACACACACACACACACACACACACACACACACACACACACACACACACACACACACACACACACACACACACACACACACACACACACACACACACACACACACACACACACACACACACACACACACACACACACACACACACACACACACACACACACACACACACACACACACACACACACACACACACACACACACACACACACACACACACACACACACACACACACACACACACACACACACACACACACACACACACACACACACACACACACACACACACACACACACACACACACACACACACACACACACACACACACACACACACACACACACACACACACACACACACACACACACACACACACACACACACACACACACACACACACACACACACACACACACACACACACACACACACACACACACACACACACACACACACACACACACACACACACACACACACACACACACACACACCTACACACACACACACACACACACACCTACACACACACACACACACACACACACCTACACACACACACACACACACACACACACACACACACACACACACACACACACACACACACACACACACACACACACACACACACACACACACACACACACACACACACACACACACACACACACACACACACACACACACACACACACACACACACACACACACACACACACACACACACACACACACACACACACACACACACACACACACACACACACACACACACACACACACACACACACACACACACACACACACACACACACACACACACACACACACACACACACACACACACACACACACACACACACACACACACACACACACACACACACACACACACACACACACACACACACACACACACACTAACACACACACACACACACACACACACTAACACACACACACACACACACACACACACACACACACACACACACACACACACACACACAGAGACAACATAGCAAAAATAGTCAAAACGGATTCAGGGGACCTCAAAACGTAAAAATCCGTCGAAAACTCGAGGTCGCAAAAAATCATAATTCCTGTACTTTCCTTATATATAGGAAAGTAAAAATAGATAAAATAACAAGTATTATGTTACAAAGCATGGTAAAAAAAATTTAACACCAGGACCAAAAAGAGCATTAATAAGGAACCCAATTATTGCCAGTGGACGACATATTATTTTGACACAGCAAAACAGACGTAGGTGCGAAGTATGTAAACATAAAACCACCAAATCATGTAATGCTTGCAATGTTCCACTTCAAATGGTTTGAAATGTATCATAATTAATATCTTTTTTATTTTTTGTATTACAAGGTGTTTTCATGTATTATAAAATAAATATTTAAAAAATATTTTTTTTTTATACAAAACTTTTAAAGCATATGGGGTTAATAACGACCTACGTCTAACGTAAAAAAATACAGTTTAGAAATTTTTTTAAACATTTTTTTAAATTTAATGGCCTCATATAAAACACTAATTATAAAGGAAATGGAAATTCTTCGAGGTATATAATTCTGGACATTTAAACACAGCCTCTTTCCAGAATGCAGTTGCACAAATTAAAATGTCGTTTGAAGATTCATTATCAAATACAAATTTTGTTTTTCCACTTCATTATTTACTTCAAATGCGGGAGAAGCAATCCAAAATACTTTATGTTTAAATGTAATTATTCCGTTTACTGTGCAAATATCTCCTTCGCTCCAGTTATTCATGGAAACTCCCATTATCTCCATATACTAACTTGGTAGATCTAAAAATAATGAAATAATAAATAAGTGATGATTTTTAGTATTTTCAAGAGTATGTTTTTATGTTTTTCTATTTTTCTGCTTCGATAGTTCCCAATCCACTTTGAAAGACATTTCCTCCTAGACTAAACACGAAGAAATGTCTATCATTCCATTAATAGGTATACTGGTTACTCTCACGTTTTATCGGGATAACTATTTTTTACTGAGTTATGTATTTATTTATTAAATGTGATAGGTAAAAATAGAAACATCGTTTGCTGCGATGGAAAATAACCTCAGATACACCCCAAGTTCCGTTATTGATATCTGTAAATAGATCGGAACGTCCAAGCGAACGAGAGAACGAAAGACTTCGCTATTAAAACCAATTTTTCAAAGCTCCCTTGATGAGTTTTCCAATTTTTTCCGATTAATACTTTCGCTGTCAGAGTAATGGATACACTCAGTGAATAGTTGCGCGGATTATATCTCTATCAAATGAGATCTAATGACCGATGCTATATTTTTTGGTATCGGAGCTTCAATTTCCAATTATGAAAAATGCGAGAGCGGAAAGAGAAGTTCTGCCGTTAACGAAGTTTTGTTATCGAATCAAGAATTCCCTTTAAATTGGTAGTGCACTTTCGCGTTTGGTTGGCATTAAAACTTGAGAGCAATTAGGACTACAGAAATGAGTCTACTAATTGGCTTGTAAGCAAAATGGTAAGTAAATAAAAATAAGAATTTTGTTATTTTGTGTCCTTTTCAGTATTAGTTTATTTAATATTATTTAGCAATTTTTTGTTTTAGTTTTCTACTTTTTATTAAATTAATTTTTACCCCAAAACACATTAAATCACAAAGCACTTTTCAAAATATTAGGTTTCATAGGATTAAGTGAACTTTCGGTATTTTTTTTTTTTTTTTTGAAAGTTACCTAAACAATATAAAGCAGAGGGTAATAATAAATATTAAATAAATCGAATATAATACATATAACCTAAGGTATCCCTCAAGGATTAATTTTGGGACCGATTTTATTTTCTGTATATACAGCTTCATTTGTAAAAGTAATTAATTACCACTCTGCACAAATTTTCTATTGAATCCTGCTAAATGTTCCTCTATCGTTTTTGAAAGTAAAATAGATATTAATAGGTATAAAGATAAAATTTAATTATTGATTTAGTTATGAAAAATCAACCATCAATTCAAATTCAAACGGCAGACGGTAAATTTGAGCTGTTAGTTACCGATAAAAAAAAAAAAAAATCTATTCACAATATCGATAAAATGGATTAGGTCCATTTTACATTTACATAGAGAATGGGTATAGCAATTTTAGTGAAAAATTAAATGCAGTGAAAATAGATCTTATACCTAAAAATAATCGAGTTAGAGTCATTTTTGAAGATTTCATCAGTGCCAATATTTTAGTAAATTCAAAAAAATTTAATTGCTTATATCCTTTTTAAAATAGGAGTAATAAGGGACATAGATGTAGATATATCAGGGGAATATCTTAAACGAAAAATTAAACAACACGATATCCATTGTAAATTTACTGTAAATAATGTTAAAAGAATAATGGAAAAAATAAAATCAAATGATAATAATTTTGCATTAAAACCAACTTAATCAATTATAGCATCCTTTAAATGTCAAAATTTACTAAAGTACATTGAAATTAATCATGTATTACATGAAGTTCATAAGTATGAACAAAAAGTAATAATGTGCTGTAATTGCTATAGATACGGTCAAATGAGTAAACAGTGTAAAAGTAATCCCAGATACGTTAAATGTTTTGAATCATATTCTACAGACCACTGTTCTAAATTAGAAATTATTAGAAAATGTTTAGCCGACTTCACAAATGATTGGGAACAATGTCAAGAATCTGATCGCCAAAAAAAGATTAAAAATTATATATCTGAATCAAATTTATCTTTTAAAGAAAGTAGCTTGCACTTTCCTAGGATAACTTACGCTTCTATTACATATCTAATAACTCTTCATCGAGTCAATCCAAGACATCTACTAATAATCTTCTCTATCACCGCCTATTGTACAACCGCTGATAACCTCTTTTCGGCCTAAACCCTTCGCATTTTCTTCAACACTTATACGATAACAAAGTTACCTAAACCCAAACGAATCCATATATCTTCTTCAGACTCATTATCAATAGAGCATAATAAAATCATTTAAATGAGCACTCTTTCTTCTAGACCTGGATGAATTATTGCATATCCCTCGTACCAGTTTGTTCATTTGGAAAATGAAATTATTTAAAAAATGATGTGCCTAAGGAATTATTTGAAATATTCTTACAAGTGATTCTAAATTTTAATATTATTACAAATCATATTTTAGCGAATCTAATAAATTCTATTTTAAGTTCTCTCTTATATAATAATGATAATGTTTGGTTATATATCAATAGAATTGTAAATCGGCTAACTCTAATAAAGACAATCTTTCTTATTTACTAAACGAAAACAAAATTCAAATCGCTTTATTATCAGAAACGAGATTCAAACCAGAAAGATATATTAATTTTCCTGGATTTAATATTATTAGAGACGATCGCCAATCTGAAAATGCTGGTGGTGGTTCAACAATTTTGATAAATTCAAATTTATATTACGAAGAATGTCAGATGAATGTAGACTTACCTAATGTTAATAAAGTTGGGATCAAAATTAAATTTAAATCATTTGTTACAATTTTTGTTCCTCCAGAAGCCAAAATAACATTACATCAGTGGAATAACTTTAAAAAATCATTAAAGAAACCATTTATCATCGGAGGAGATTTTAACGCTCATCAGATTGCTTGGGGAGTGATCATCTACTCCCACTACTACTAAACAGATCTGAAAGGAAAGATTCTGATGGACTGTTTGGACAATAACAACCTTGTATTTAAGAATGATCGCCCTCCCACCTTTTTGGTAATCACTATACCGTCAAATCTGCAATTGATCTGACTATTTGTACTCCTGACATTAGCTGGAATACTCTTAAAGACCTATTTAGCTCTGATCATGTACCAAAAATAATAAAGTTAAATAATCAACCTTCCCTATTTATTAATCCCTTTTCTAAGAAATGGAACTTAAAAAAGCTGATTGAAGACTATATGCACAAATGACAGAAGAAATGTTTTTTTTTAAATAATGTTCTATTATCCTATGAAATGTTCTTACATAATATTATTACTATTGCTTCTAATTCCATATCCAAGTACAAAAATAAAAAACCGTCATACAAAGGAAAAGAATGGAACAAAAAATGCGATGAAGCAGTAACAAGAAGTTTTCATTTCTTCCAAAACAACCCAAATCAAAAAAAACCTACTTAAATTCAAGAAAGATTATGCTATTGCCAAAAAGGTAATAAAAGAGATAGTTGGAGAAAATAGCTCATTAAATAGATCTGTCCTGATTAAAGAAGTATGGTGCAAAGTTAATATACTAAAAAATAGAAAAAGTGAAAATAAAATCCCTACAATACTCTCAGAATCTATGTGAATAGAAGATTTTCATCAAAATATTACTCCTCCTTTCGTTAATTTAGAAAACCTTACCAATTGTCAATGTTTCCTTTTAATAATTAACCTGTAAATGTTTGTTGCCTTCTCAAAAATTTTTCAAATGTTAAACTCCTATTCGCTTTAAAAAGGAACACTAAAACTTCTCCAGGAGTCGA
This sequence comes from Psylliodes chrysocephalus, assembly GCA_927349885.1. NCBI lineage: Eukaryota > Metazoa > Arthropoda > Insecta > Coleoptera > Chrysomelidae > Psylliodes > Psylliodes chrysocephalus. The sequence goes on along the minus strand of OV651816.1, from coordinate 5,893,596 downwards.
TGATAATCCACTACCGTATGTTGACTAACTTGACAACTGCTGGTAAGGCTGCTTTGTTGGCCATATATGGCCGTGGTAGGGCAGAGATACCCAGTGATTGGCATATGTTTATATTATCCTACCTATTTTAAAACCAGGAAAATCTCCAAAAAACTGGGACTCGTATCGTCCAATAGATCTAGCTTCATGCATACTTAAAACATATGAGAGACTAAAATTAAAACTCGTATGGAATTCTGGCTAGAAAAAAAACAATAGATTATCAAAAATTCAATTTGGTCTTAGAAAAGAAAAATCTACACAAAATAGTCTTGGACATTTATTATCAGACGTTTACAGTGCCCTCACATTCCGTATCAGTTAGTGCTTTATTTTTAGATATAAAGGGAGCATATGATAGCTCAAATCTATATATTCTCTCTAAAAATATATCCGAAATGGTGACCCGACAACCCATCACACGACATTTCATCACGCGACATCTCATCACGGACAATTTATCCCCGTGGCAGTTCATCACTGCGACATTTGATCACTGCGACACTTCATCACATCCTAAATCATGCCAAAGAAGGCAGCAAAGCACCTCGGGAATTTTGAGTTGAAACATATGTCACATTTTTAGGCTATTTTAAGGCTATTTTTATACCCTATTCAAAAATTTTATGCTCCTGGTTTTTTTGCAAAAATCAAGGTGTTCTGCTAGCTTCGAACGAAGTCAGCAGAGCACCTCAGTTTTTTAAAGCTTTTTTCCAAAACCAACGACACCATATTTTTAGGCTATTTTAAGGCTATTTTTATACCTTAATCAAAAATTTTATGCTCCACGTTTTTTTGCAAAAATTAAGGTGCTCTGCTAGCTTCGAACGAAGTAAGCAGAGCACCTCAGTTTTTTAAAGCTTTTTTCCAAAACCAACGACACCATATTTTTAGGCTATTTTTAGGCTCTTAAAATATTGTAAAATTTTTCGAAAAATGTTATTTTTAAAAAATACAGAATGTTTTGCTACCTTCGAACGAATCCAGCAGAGCACCTCGGTTTTTAAAGCTTTTTTCTAAAAACAACTACACCACATTTTTAGGCTATTTTTAGGCTCTTGAAATAATATAAATTACTCAAAAAAAAAGGTTTCTTTTATTTATTTTCTTTTCGCAATCATGAACATATTTATGACATATGTATAATGTTCAACTTTATGTAACTCAAAGTAGATAGATTATTTGGACACTCGCTGCGATTACAAAAATGTCACTTTGTAAGTCAAATTAAAAGAAAATTTGTATTAAATACTTATTAAGATTAGGATAGGTTCACTGCAAAAAACCCTTAATCATTTTTATTTCTACGATTAATTATATCAATGCGGAAAAAATAATCGAAATCAACGATGAACAATATACAAATAAGTTGTTTTAGCAGAGATTGATTGATTCAAGATTGGTGTAAATACCAATTACAAGGTAGTGTCCGTGTTAAAAATTCCATACCTGTTGATTATATTAAAATTGCAAAGTAAATGTTCAAATCAAATCTAAATATCAGTCATATCATAATACCTACTCATACGCAGAGTCTTCAATAATATTCATATCTCACGTGACTAAATTGACTAAAAGTAACATTAATAACTTCAGTAGTAACCCTAAAACAATGAAATATTTGACATAATTCTATTGTTAAATAAGTTGTTATAAAAATCAGTAAGAACGGCCTTTTTTTCAGTAAATTTCTTGTTCTATAATGTAAAAATTACTATAAAATTATAAATCTGTAAATTGAAAGCAAAAAAATAGGTACATAATTAATAAATAATTAAACTATTAAATAACCTTTTAAGTAAGATAAAAATATATCTCCGTCTAAGGGCGGTATATCAAAGAGGTCGATTTGTTGTTTTTTAGTTAGTTTAGCTGACGTCCGACAAGCAACCCCTTCCGTAGACCATTTTTTTTTCGAGTTCATCAAACAGAAGCCGAACTTGTTTCTGTATTTGCGGTATTCGGTTATTAGTTGACCTAGTGTGTCGGCAAAGTAAGAAAAATAGCCTAAAAATGTGGTGTAGCTTTAAAAAATCGGGGTGCTTTGCTGGATTCGTTCGAAGCTAACAAAGCACCCTCTGTATTCTTTAAAAAATACATTTTTTTTTGAAAAGTTATACATTGTTTTAAGAGCCTAAAAATAGCTTAAAAATGTAGTATAACTATAGTTTACTGAAAAATAAATAATAAACCGAGGTACTCTGCTGACTTTGCTCCAACAAAGCACCCTGTATTATTTAAAAATAGTAATTTTTTAGTAAAGTTTTATAATATTTCAAGAGCCTAAAAATAGCCTAAAAATGTGGTGTAGTTGTTTTTAGAAAAAAGCTTTAAAAAAACGAGGTGCTCTGCTAGATTCCTTCAAAGCTAGCAAAGCACCCTGTATTTTTTAAAGATAACAAAATTTTTCGAAAAGTTTTATATTTTAAGAGCCTAAAAATAGCCTAAAAATATGGTGTCGTTGGTTTTGGAAAAAAGCTTTAAAAAACTGAGGTGCTCTGCTAACTTCGTTCGAAACTAGCAGAGCACCTTGATTTTTCCAAAAAACGAGAAGCATAAAATTTTTGAATAGGCTATAAAAATAGCCTTAAAATAGCCTAAAAGTGTGGCATATGTTTCAATTCAAAATTCCCGAGGTGCTTTGCTGCCTTCTTCGGCATTAAATGAAAATTCTGACGGACAATTCTAGTGTGACAGTAAAGTGAGCTATGGCTGAAACTTAGATTATACAAACCTTAGATGGAACATAAGACACTGCGCATAATCCCATTTCGAAATTATTCACACCCACCAATCACAGTTGAGAACATCACATGTCAGAGCGTTGTCCATCCAAATTTAATGTGTCAACGAGAATTAATTTGGTATTTTAGTGACTTAAATTTTGGAAATTAACGTTTAAAATGCCAAGATGTGTTGTAGAAAGCTTTATTTATAATAAAAGTGCGAAATGTGACGGAGATAAAAGAAACTTATATTTATTTCGGTGAGATATTTAATTTTTAAAGATTCTGTCGACGTCCATATTTGTTGATTTGAAAATAAACAGAATCGGACTTGGTCATTGGTACATGTTATAAGTAGCAAATAAAGGTTATTTTTATAAACTGTTTACTATTTCTTGTTTCATGGTGAATCTGTTTTCAGGAAGTGGAAAGAGAAACATACAATCAAATACAAAAATATCAATTTCATTGCCAATTTATTCGTTTCAAACTTCACAACTGGTTTCAATAGTTTTTTCAAAACTATTTATTTAGTATTTCTCTATAACAGGGTTACTCAAAGTGTGCTCCGTGGAGCCCTGGGGCTCCGCAAAGCCTTTGTGAGGACTCCGCGAAGAAAATAATCATAATAAAAAAAAAACAGTACTATCGCCACAAAATGGAGGGACCTGGCTTGAGGACCTTTTTTTTTGAGAAGTAATTTTTTTAAGTCACTAAGAGGAAGGAGGATATGATTTTGCTTTAGGACTTTTATTTTATTTTTATGGGTGAAATGGATTTGGGATAATTCTTGCAAGGAATCTTTGGAATTAATCAAAAATAAATTAACAACAAATTATGTTCTTATGCATTTTCAGCCTGAGTTGCCGATTAAATTAATCGTAGATGCATCAAATGTGGGAATAAGGGCCATATGTCATGTTTTTTAAAAAAATATTGTGAAATCTATAGCTTCTGCATCGCTTACCTTATCAAAGTCAGAACAAAAATATTCCCAAATTGAAAGAGAGGGCCTTCCAATAATTTTTGGCTTAAATAAATTTAATGAATATTCATATAGACATTTATTCATCCTAGTTACAGATTACTTACCTCTGGTAATTATTTTTAACCCAGCTAAAGGTATACCCCAATTTTCAGCCAACAGACTACGTAGATGGGCAGTAATATTGTCAAATTACAATTATAAAATTGAATAATATGTAAAATCGGAGCATAATATGAAGCCGATTTTTTATCACGTTTACCTTGAAAGTCAAAATGAGAGTCAAATTGAAGAAAAAAATTTGAAAAATATTTTTTAAATTATGTGTTTAATTTGTTGAGGGTCCCGTCAAATATTTCGCTTTTCAAAAAGGTTCCGTCCCCAAAAAAATTTGAGAAACACTGCTCTATAATAATATGGGATCTGTCCATTTAATTACATTTTATTTTCTCTAATTTTGACATATAAAGTAATATATTTTATAAAGTGCAACTGATTACGAAAAGTTGATTGTCACCAGTTACGAAATGAAAATAAATAAAACTGTCTCTTTTTTGGCTTTTAAGTCGAAAAATCGAGAAATCGAGTAATCGAAAAATCTAAAAATAAAAAATCGAAAAATCCAAAAAACCAAAAATCGAAAAAACCAAATATCGAAAAAAAGGCCGAACACCGTTATTGAAAACTGCCCAGAAATGTTGGGGGTAAAATTTTGACGTACTCCTTTAAGGATAATGGGTAAAAATGTTTTTTTTTTTCAAATTTCTCGCAAGTAATGTCAAAAATCAGATCGACAACACTGCACATGTTCCTTATTTTTATTATTATTGAAAAAAAAAAACGTCGTAGGGCAATCAAATACAACAATTTTCTGAAATATTTGATTGGAAGTACCTACAAAAGAATGCTGGTGAATTATTTTTCAACACAATTTTATAAATAATCAAGACAAAATTAGAAAAAATCTTGTATGTAAACACGTTACCAAATGCCGTTTTGTGTAACTCGTTCATTTTGCAGGACCTCGCTCCGCTCGTCCCACAAATATTTACTCGTTACACAAAATAAGGCATTTCGTAACTGGTTACATAAATAGCTATTAATTGACTTCCTGATATTTTAAATCATTGAACGGTATGTTCCGTAAATAATTAAATCATAAATAATTACCGGTATATAAGTACCAAAACATTTTTTTTTCTTCGAAGAATAGGCTTATGTCAAATAAACTTAAAATATAACGAACGAAAAGGTAACCCATTTCTAATAAAATTTAATTATTTATTTTATTTTGGTGTGATCGTAGAAAAAATCTTGTGTGTAATTCGGCAAAAAGTACTTTGGCTGTTTCGATAACTTTTTGTCTCAACAGGTATTTTGTTACAATAATTTTATAAACTTCTACTTAGGGTCGATTTCACGGTTTTGTTAAACGAAGTTTAAAATACTAAACGAAGATTAAAATGACATTTTTATATTATCAAAAATAAAGTTTAAATTACTAAATGGAGTTTAAAATGACATTTTTACATTAACAATGTCATTTTAATCTTTAATTAATTTAATTAATTTAAGTAATTTAAACTTCGTTTGACACAACGGTGGAATCGCCCCTTAGCTAGTTATATATTGATAAAGTGTTATTGCCCTCATCATAAATGAATCGTGCTGACAAATAAAGTCTAAAAAACGTGTTATAATTTTTCATCTTTTAGTTACCTACCAAAATTAGGTACTACAATACAAATATTTAAGTCCGGCCCAGAACATCTCCCTACTCCTTCCACCCAGTTTTTCGGTTTTGGCAAAATTCGCGCAGTGACAAATGCTTCCTATGTTACCTCTACCCTTTCTAACCTCTTTGGGCTGAAATGACAGAGAATCTATCTCTCAGATGGAACCAAGGTGTGCTTGCCAAAGAAATCAACTCTAACACAAACTCTACAAAGAAGTAGTAAAGCTGCAACCTCTGCGTCTGTCCCCAGGATATCAAATTTGAAATTTCGAAAATCTATTCACAATATATTCTTTTTGATTCTGGAAGAGAAGAATAATTATAAATAGCAAACAGGAGTTGTTAAGATTTTTGGAACGAAAAACCTGCTGGATAGCTGATGGGACTTTAAAAGAAGTTTCAATGTTGTTCTTTCAACTGTATCCGTGGACAAGAAGGTAATACTTCGTGGCCTTTCATTCTAACAATATTAACTGAAAAAACACAAGAAATATACACAAGGCTGCTTAGGACTTTAAAGAATTTAATATCAGATGTAGCCCCGATCCGAATTCTCACTGATTTAGAGGTGGCAACAATAAACTTCTTCCAAACAGTATTTCCCAGGGCCCAAATATCTCTCTCAGGCCATTTTAAAAAAGTTGGGAGGTTGGCTTAAAAAATATGTTTAAGAAGCAACATAGATGTCCTAGCGATAAATATAAAAATATTATGAGCCTTATCGCTGCTTCCGGTGGACGAAGTTGAAAATGTAGTGGCGTGCCGTGATATTTTTGAAAGGGGAAGCGATTGTATAAAAATACAACAGGCCAGTAATCACAGCGCCGCATACGAAAATTTTTTGCGGCGCATTCACCATTTTGTCAAAATCTTGCTTTTTTCCTCAGTACTAAGGATATTCGAGATTTTTGAAGTGTTACTATTACTTTAATACCTAGTTTAGTACTAGAAGCTATAAAAAACTTACCATTGAAAAGCTTCCTTGGTTTATTTAAACGTAAAAAAAAACATTTAACTGAAGTTTTTTTTATTTTTTCCAGCATTTTTCGCACAGTTGATACAGCAGTTGACATTTATTTATACTTAAGATTAATTCGCCTATAGCTGAAAATTTGTCTATAACATCGTCGTAAAATTTTGGATTTTCTGATAACTGTTTAACAGGCTGTTTTTCAATGGATATTAGGGCTAAATTAGAGAGTCTGTCTTCACTTGTTGAATTTCGTATAAAACTTTTGGCTCGGATGGTTAGTACTAATTCACACAGCTTGACGACTTCACAAAGGGACTTATTTAAACCAGTTATTATAAGAAAATTTAACACATTGATGGGCATCTTTTTATCACTAATTTCAGTTCTTTCATAAACAGCACTTAACTCTGGGACTTTAATGCTGGAATATCGAAAAAATTTCCATAATTTAATTTCAGTTTCCAATGGAAATGTTGATGAATCGTAGTTACTAATATTTAAATTGCACAATTCAACAAATTTTAATTCGTTAAAGTTTTGAAATCGAGAGTTCATTTGTTGTAGAAAAATTTTGGCGTATAATCGACGATAGGAAGTCTCTCTGTCGCCGACATTATCAATTTTAATTCTCTTCCTTTCAGGTTCTAAGCCAATGTTTTGAGTCTTATTCCAAAAGTGTTCAAACTGATCTCGTTTTTTTTATATATTTTATTTTTAAAATCATCAATTTGTTTAATGCAAAAGCCAATGTCATTTGACTTTGTCTGTAAAATGTCGAATAAAATGTAAGTAAAAGGGAAAATCCCTGTAAAAATGTTGACCAAAAAATTGAAATCAAAGTTTTGTTTGAACTAATGCAAATACCCTTTAGCGGCAGTAACAGTTTCAGCATCCCATGTTTCTTTAATATCCTAAACGGCTTGAAAAAAGTGTATTGAAACACTGTTTGCACTAAACGTCCATTGTAGTTCCATCGCGTCGGAACAACTTTTGGAAACCTTTTTTGAACGTGAATGTCCAAAGCGCGAGTTCTTTTCGATGACTTTGAAAAGAAGGAAGCCAAATCACTAAGCGTCGAAAAGAAAACTTTACAATCTTTTATATTATCCATGCTTCGCGATAAAACCAAATTTAGTCTATGTGCTATACAGTAAATAAAAATTGCATGTTTAAACTTCTTTTTCACTTTATCTTGAAGGCCTCCTAAATGGCCAGACATTACGGCAGTACCATAGTAGCTCTGGGCAACAAGCTTAGAACCACATTCTAAACTTGAAATAATATCACAAACAATTTTAAACAATGCATCTGCAATTCGTTGGCTAGTGACGTCTAAAAATCCTATTTGTAAATACCTCATTTGAAGGGTCTTTTCATTCTCTATGAAAAAATGCTGTGATTTTCTTTATTGCAAAAACTAACAGTAAAAAATAAATTCATATGATCGACAAAATTCGCCACCAACTCTCTAAACAATTAATAACTAATAGAGTATCGTTCTTGGTAATGAGAAAGCAATCAAAAACAATTTCAATTGCCTTTTTCGACGAAATTAACAAACAAAAAAGACAAGAAGTAATCAACACTCTTCATAGTTGGGCACTATTAATTCGTTTAAAACGCCATTTTTATATAATATAACGCAATTGTGTTTTTTATTATTATGTGTCATGTATTTGAAAAACATGTCCAGACACCATTTTAGTTAATTTTAATTCTATAAAGGCTGTAAGACTTGATATATATCATGTGAAAAAAATTATCATTCGTTAAAGGTTCCATTGTATACTAATTTTATTTTTTTTTTTCACAAATATTTTTGTAGCAAAAATAAGTTTTTCGTATTTTTCTCAAAACGAACATTACAGGACATGTGGGATTTCTCAAATATGTGATTAACTTGCTGTGCTATTTATATTTAAAAAAAGTAAAGCGCTTTCAAAAATTTTACAAATGAACGGCGTTTTGCTGTTCACACTTCAAGTTTTCGACATATAATGCTAAGATTTTCGGACGTAGACAAGTGAAATATTAAAATATAGACCTAAATATGACTTGAATATTAAAATGTCTGCAAATGTATGTTTATTATGTTTTTGATTACTTATAATTCTGGAATTGTCATCAATATATTCAAATATAGTTTATAGTTATAATAATTATTATTAAAATGACATTCAAATCCTAACCTGAAATATTTAGACCAATCAGCATTTACGATTTATAATTATGAGAGATGACAAAAAGTCACGAATAGCAAAATCGTCTAGCAGTAGAGAATACCATATTCCCATGCTTGTGGTGTCGATGATCGAACTTTGTTGACAAGTCAGCTTGGTGCTATCGTTGCTATGCGTTGCCAGCTGAAAGTTCTAGATTAATAAACTTTTAACATGTTTTTACAGTTTTTGGAATTTTAGATCTTTTAATAATCTCCAAAATATGTGCCATACATATTTTTTAAAAATGGGCATTTTTAAATATACTTATTATTTTTAGCATAATTTTTTTTTCTCTGAATTTAGGCACTTTTATAGATATCTTCCTTATAAATTGAATTGCCTATTCAGTATGGAGCAATGTGCAACAACTTGAATTTTTTGATCCAGTATGTGTAATTTATAATTATAAATCTCTTCTAGAATGTGTATTTCCCTACATTCTGTAGGAAGTAAATTTTCATTAAAAAAATTATAAAATGTTTACAATATAATCATTCTATAGGTATAATTCATTTCATTGCTAATTTTCAGAAGATAGAAGAAACTCTTTGGAGTAACTTATATTTTCGTTCCAGGAAGCACTAAGATTTATTTTACTTTATCAATAAGGATACATTATAGCATTATTCTTTTAAACTAAATCTCTAAGTTTAAAATGTATGAATAATTTGTATTAGGTATTGTAATACATAATATTAATATAACTTACTTAAAGACGGACCAAGTTAAAATTGAATGCAATAGGAATTGCTTGCAGCTTCAAATTCGTCTTTCCTGGCAGAATTCATAACAAAATCGTAATTTATAAAATGTTTGCAATATATTTTAGTGTTTTTGTTAATTTTAACAACTTCGACCGTCCCTAATTCTGGGTTTTGAATCCAAATTTCCATTGCTTCAAAGGTTATAAGAAATCTGCTAAAAAAATTACTAATAATATTCTACAATATACGTGTACCGCCCATGTTTTTTATTTACTTACCTTTGAAACGACGTGGAACTTCTCCAAATGAATATTTTAGGGCAAACAAACATTAAATAGTAGTTTTTAGACTAACAAAATTCGTTAAAAAAAACGTTCTTGAAACTCTAAAAACTATAAAAATATTCCCTGGGAATATAAAATCACACAATGTACAAATAAAACTAACAGTTCCCAAGTGCTTATTGAGAGTTTTGAAAAAATTTTGGCGCTGCTATTTAAAATAGACGAATCACATCAAAAGTCTAGGAGAAAGAGAAAGTAATAGAACAGTTTACACTAGGTCTGTTCGGGTTTTTTAAAATACATTGAAAACTATCAGAGGACTAGTTGACCAGTGGACAGTTTAATAGTTGTGTGCGACGTATATTTTAGAAATGAACTGTTCCACTAGTTCTCGGACGTTCTGCATCGAGTTTTAAGGAAACCCGAACAAACCTACAGGCTTCAAGCAAATCCAGACCGTTTATTACTATTTTAAATTATGATTCTGAAGGCGAATTAGAATTCAAATTTACAAGAACTGTGCTGCTAGCTCAAAACTAGAGATAGTCTATTTTAATGCCACTGTAAGCCGGAGAGTGGCATGGATTCTTAAAGAGAAACTTGATATGCTAGTTTGACCAAATAATAACAATGAGTAAGTAGTGTTTTTCTTTAATTTGTACAATAAGAAGGTAGTTAGGTAGATAGTGATAATTAGTAATCCCAATTGTATGTAACAAATACCGATAGGTAATAATTCCCCCTTTGTAGTACTACCAAGATTCACACGTTTTAAATATATATGTATGTCACTATTTAATTAAATGTTCTTATTTCTCTTGTAGGTTATACGGCTGCTATTAATCGGATGAGTATAAAATTGGAAAGCTCTTACTTGGCGATATCGGTTCCTAGCGGCGTCTACAGCTACAACAGCTATGATATAATGCTCGTAGTAAAGTGCTGGTAAAGGAAGAAGTGGGTTCCAGCCACCAATCTAATATATACGGCACGTGAGTGGTACTTTAGAAGAGACTTAAGGAGGTGCTCTATAGTGAAAGTAGTAATCGGCTCTACGTACAGCACTAAATAATATCTGGTAATACTAGAAGCTAGATGACCAAAGCTAGATATTGTCACGTTAAGTGGTTTGTTAGGCAAACCAATTAATCGTGGGGTACGCCACTGCGTATTTCGGATCGCCCAAACGATCTTCCAGTTGAGGAAGATCTTTGCGCCACCCGAAAATACTCACTGGAGAACCTTTCTTATGATTTATTACGCTTGGCTTGGCTTTACGCTACTTGGGAAGGAATAAAAGTCACTGAATAAAAAACTACAAATCTTTAATAAATACAAACTAAAATCCCCTGAACTGTCCAGAAATCCCCAATATAATAATACACCCCAAATATACAATATATACACTACAAAGACTTTAAAGAACCAACTGGTTACTTTTCTCAGAAATACCTTTTTTATTTTATTTTATTTTTTATTAGATTTATAAAAAACCTTACCACATATTTTAACAGCAAGCTGGCATGTCACGACTTTATTTTTTATTTTTATTTTTATTGCTGTAATACAGCAGAGTATTACCTACTGCCGATTTTCGTCACAGCCGAAGAACTTATAGCCTCGGTTGTGCCAAAAATGTTATTTTTTGTTTTGTCAATTTGGCTAGCTGCCCCAACATTGTTTTGAAATTGTAGAATCAGCATAACCGAATTGAGTGCATTGTTTATTTTCAACATAAAATAAAGTTTTTAATTACTAGACGAAAAGATTGTTATTGTTTTAAATAACTTTAAATGTAATATTAAACACAAATTGGAATTGAATGGAAATTAAAAAGATTGAAATAAAATTATATTTTTGGAAATGGCTTTATTAAAATTTGAGTTGAAATATATTTTTGGAAAGTACTTTATTTTATCTTTAATAAAAATCTAATTATTTTTAAATGCAATTCGTGACAATATTGTAGAGACTTAATGTCGACACTTAATGGCCGGAGATCAGAAGCGGCCCCTTTTAAGATAAGTATAATTATCCCCAACTGGGTAAATCCACTTAGATTAATGTTATATATACTTAATCTGTTAGATGTTAGCTTAAACTTAATTTGTTTTTAGGTTAAACAAATCCGAATAACGTTCGAAAGTTACAGAAACCTCATGGCCCAAATTTCAACCAAGAACAAAGAAAAAGGAAGTGAGTGAGAAAGACACATTTCCTGACCTAGGAGTTTATTGGTGATGCCAATATATTTGACCATAGTAGGCCTTTTAGCCAGCTACAGGCATACCTAGTTGTAAAATGTCTCTAGAATAAAAGAAGAAGAGCAGAGTTCAAAGATCACTAAAGTAGTTCAAAATAAATGTAAACACTGAACTAGGTTATTGTAAACAATAAACAGTTAAAATACAAATGTATCCTTTTTGATTTTTCCTGAAGTAAGTAAGTAACTGTTAAGTAATTAAATAATAACTAATTAATTATGTTTAACATAACTATTCAATGGTAATTGTATTAATTTATCATTCATCGATTTAAACCTGTAACACGTTTTTTATCTATTATTCATTTGTTTTATCTGAGCGTTAAATCAACTTATTTTGAGCCCATAAATCTGTGGTAGTTTATGTTTACGAAATTTTATATAATTAGGGACATGAACGCCCAAACGACCTGTATAAAATGTAAAATAGTAACTAATTATTGTTGGAAGATAATGAAGACTGCAATATTTTTTTATTTGTGTCACGGATCTCTAACACAAAACTTTAAATAGTTAGAATGTAGCAGTTTTCCAGCAGCAGGCGTGTCACTGTGAGCTCACTTTTATGGAATAAAAATGTTTTATTAGGTCACATTTTCTTGTTTTCTATGTATATCAGTATGGAAGTTATCATGTTATCAACGTCACCTCGTTGGCGTCAAAAATGGAACCGAAATACAATGGTGCTTTTATATCAAATAAATGTCTCCAACTTCTCATAACAGAAGCGATTTAAGAGTGCTTCTACGTTATGGAATTCAATTGAAAAATAAGTTGGTCTAAAGAAGTCAGGTAAGTTACTTTACAAACTTTACAATGGCTTATATTTTAGTGCTCCAAACTTCAACTTCGTTGTGTGTGAGTTTGGAAATATGTGCGTGAAGCATTCAAATATTGTGAATTCAAGCCTGGTGTGATTAATATTAGAGAAAAAAAAAACGAAAAGTGGCGACAACATTACTACGGTACATTAATAATTAGACATGTCCAATCGACAAACAAATAAATTTCTGTCTAGCATTGAACTTAATACTCCTAATTATATTTTGTTTTTACGTGACAAATGTCCAAAGCAAATACAATTGGGATCTGAATATAAGCCCTCTACTGTGAACGAATGAAATAAATATAACGGCCATTTGACATTTGACGTTATGTCAAGTTTTGTTTACATTATCTTGTCAATAAATATTGTTTTAAAATTTAATAAGTATTTTGTATAAAATATCTTATTTAATAATAAGATAATATTTTAATTTTTTATCATATGTATTAAAATATTATATTAATTGGAATATAAGTGGAATATCAATGCAAAACACACTTTTGTGAAGTTTTAACATTTTTCTTTTAAATATGATACAAGACTATTACCAAAATCTGCTCCAAATTGATCACCATTATCATCACAATTTTATTTAAATTTTTTTTCGGGTTTAGTGGGTAAATTACTTTTGCTTCAAATCTAGACCTTAAATCGTGGGTAAGGTCGATTCTCACTATAGTTCGGGTCACGTTCCGCTCATAGTCCACTCAATGCGCGATGCTACATTTGACACGCTATTTAAATGGAAATATTCATATTTGGCGTTTCCTTCACGGTATGCTCACTGCTGTTACGTGTGTAAATTCATTTTAATTTATCAAATAAAAAGTCACTATTTTATCATTAATTTTAATAATCAAAAGGATACAATATACTATAATTTATTTATGTGCAGCAGCTTCTAAAATAAATAAATAATATTTTAATATAATAATAGATTTTAAATATGATTATTTAGCATTCAATAAATTGTAAACAATGCAAAGATGATATCTTTCCTCATTTCTTATTTTTTGATATTATTAGCCTTAGTAAGACTCTAAAAGACACTTAGAAGCCTTTCAGGTAAAGGGTTGACAGTTGGTTGTATGAAATTTAATTTCATCATTTTCGATTCCGTTTTCCCGCGTCTTGAAAAAGAAAACTTGTATGATCCACGTTGGGCGCCATTGAATTCGTATTGACGAAAATAAACAGCATGGGTTCGTTATACAGAGGCTAGCTCAAATAAAAAAACACTACTATTTTAGCTCGATATATTTCCTTTAGGTGTTTAGGTCTACGTGGGTATAAGAAATGATAAAGGAAAGGATAGGTGACAACAAAAGCAACAATACCGAATAAGCAGTGGCGTAATATGCAGTTATACAAATAAAACAAAAGCTGTTGGTAAGTATAAATACATATATTATAAATTCAAGTAATTATTATATATTATGAATCTTGTATCGTATATCCTCTATTGATTTTGCTTCAAGACGAATAATGGAAAAAACAGGAAAGGTCTTACTTGATTATCCATTGTATATTTCACCACTACCAATTCTTCATTTGGATACAGCTACTGCGGTTATCTTCTACCGGAGCTTGGGTACTTCTTACCACTGTAGGTATAGCAATTGACCATGCAACCATGCAATTATGCGATCAATATATCCCTAAGGCAGGCAGGTAGCAAGAAATGTATTAAGTAATAATATAGAGAAGTGAAGCGAAAGTAGAGTAGAATAAAGTAAAGTAAAGTAAAGTAAAGTAAAGAAGAGTACTTGTGTAACGAATAGTTACTATTTACTGAGGACCAACCTCTCGCTTTGATAGTAAAAGTTGTTTTGTCCGCTATTTAGATCTGATTATGCTGAAGCAATGGGCGACTGCTGTGGAAGTGCCGGCCGCGCTGGTCGTGCTGAGCTAAATGGGCGTGCTCCTTTATAAAGCGTGCCGTTACCTCCGTCGCTATGCTGGAATAAGGCCTAAAGCAACAGGCCTGGTCTCAGGCAAACTTTGACATGGGATTAAATTTTATCTCAAAATTTGCATGTTCAATAATAAATACTAAACAATGAATTTAAAAATTACAAATTTATAAGTTAACAAATAATAAACAAATTGTACACAATAGATAAATCATCATCGAGGTCTAAAATCTCATACTTATTGCCATCGCCAAAACTTACTTCTATAATGAGTTCAAGTTTTCTCTGACATGTACAACGCAATAACGCCTCTAAGATAAATAAATTGTTCAGAAGCTCCTGATCAAAAGTTTATGGAAGGTTTACAAATCGCGAGGCTAAATCCAACCCTTGGTTGTCGAATTTCTATATAATAGATCAATTCGGATCTCTCGAAATGTAAAACTTTTGAAAAATCCACAAAAATGTTGTCACTTGTTCATGACGAAAGCTCTAATAAGAATAACAAAATGGCATATTCCCTTTTGATATGACCCTCCAAATTAAATTAATTAGTTTGTTAGTTTATAAATTCCAATACTTGAAAAGAGACTAACTTATGTCTAATCTAGACAAAAAAAGCATGAAGAGTCTACTAGTACATTTCTTAGAAGTAACTGGTAGATAAATGAATGATTACTTTATTCATATTACTAATCATTCATTGTAATTGTCATTCATTAAAATCGACTTTTGAATATTATGAAAATGTAAAAAAAACTAATTTAATATTTTGGCCACCTTTCGAAATTATATTAAGCTGTTTAAAAATGTAACAAATAGTAAAAATTGTTTTTAAGATACTTATGTCCTCTTTTCTTCTAGATAAATTCTACATGGATTCCCAAGTTCGAAATCTACATGGATTCTCAAATTTGAAATAGTAAGGAAATGTTAATGGAAGTAAACAAATGACCAAATATAAAATAATTCACTAAATATATTGTAAGTAAAATTCGTTTTAGGTTTTAGGTACGCAGTTTATGTTAAATTAATCGTAAATAAATCCTTTTAATCCTAAATGTCCTACAATTTTTTTTATCCTGTAACACAATATAGCTGATTCCATACCATCTCGATCGGGTTAAGCTCGCAATCATTCGATAGTAAGCGTAAAAGTTACCCCGTATTTTGCAACTAATTCGTCAATCTCATATTTGTCGTATTGCTCTCTATATACGCTGGTAACTTCAAGCAGTTCAGATTTTAAATAGAAGTCGTTAAAATATTTTTTTCAAATAGCCAATTTTTTATTTCGTTTATGTTTCATGAGGTAGCTGCCCAACTAAATTTACGGGAATGATACCAAGCATTATCCATAAAAACCACGTTCTTTTGTTCATTTTTAGGTAGGTTAGGAACCAGAAATTCCTAAAACCATTGCTTAAAATAGTCAGCATTAATTTCATTATGATAGTGGTCATAATTTTTCTTTGCCAAGAAAAACGCGTGGCGCCATGCACAAATTAACCTTTATATCATGCATGAACAATAACGAAATGTGAACCTCTTTATGTAGGTGCTTTGAGGCCTGTGGTTAATACCTTTATAAAAGCTTCTCTACGATTTTTTATGGTGTTATCTCACCATGCATAGTTAAGCGTTTGACTCACGTTGACCCAAGTCTCACCTAAACAGATAACGTTACAATGTTGTTGGCGATATTGTTTGGTGGCTCTTAAATACCTCGTTTTAACATTATACTTTTACGACCAAGCTTCACATATTCAAAACCAATATATTTCATCAATCAACATAGAGTTGTTAATAAAAACGATGGTCAATTCTCATTTCCTAGAATAATATTATAAATTGCATTTATAGTTGGCGGCATGTTTAAAAAATAATTTTGCACAATTCCTCTCAAAAAGCTCTTAAAATCCTCAGTGTATGTAAATTCGCGGGAATTTGACTGTCTTATCAGCTTTTTTCTTTTTGCAAGAGATTTTATTTCGCCATTGTTTTGTTTCTTCTCTTTTTTGATGGTATAATTGTATTTTGACTGACCCCCTCATTTTGGAGGAACGACTTCCACTGCAGTCACACTTAATTTATCATCATTGTCTAACAATAAATATTAAAAATCACAATTTTCGCACTCGCATGGAGCGTTTGTCAGCGTTTGAATTTCTTAAACTCCATGTTGCAGGTAAGAAATCACAACAGAACCAACCCCAAAAAAAAGTTGAGTAATTAGATGTCAAAGTTTTGACAATTACAAAAAAATTCATGAGTCTTAAATATGCGTATACAATCTTAGATAATATAATAGCAGATAGGCCACCACTGCATAAAGTTATACAATATCACTCGTTTTAGAATTATCAGCAGTAGCGTACCGTAAAACAATTTCGCTGGGTCATTTTAAATGCGGAAATGTTGACCAAATAGAATATAAAATAAAATGTTTTAAAAGTTAGGTAGGTGCATTTTTAATGAAGTGAAAACAAAATATGACTTTTTTGTTATGAATATAATATTAATAACAATTACTTTTAACACCACAACACGAACAAATTTAAATTAAACACTGAAATAATTGTCTGAGAAAAGCTTTGTAAAACTGACAAATACAAACAAAGAGATAGAGATATTAATCTATTTCTCTCTAATTAGAATTCTCGACCATATTATCATGGCGACACAAACATGGTTTACTGTCCTCTCTTTACTACTTACTTACTCTGAGTATACAATATGAATTCTTACTAGTGCCACATTGGGCACCGAAAATGAGCCGCAGGTCTTTGCGTAGTAAATTCAAGTGCTCGGCGTTTCAATCGATGTGCAGCTCATTATAGCTAGTTAACGAATTGCTCTTAAGGTGATTACAGCACCCCCTTATAATTTTCGGACAAGGATATCTTAAAAAGTAATTTTTTTAGAAAATTTAAATTTGGGCAAAATAAATTAGGCAATAATATCTAGAATGTGCATATTTTTTAAAGTTTTAATTCCTTCCAGTTTCCTAGAAAAAAAATCAAAGGGCTTTAAATTTTAAAATATCATAATGAAAATAAATGCATTCCTCAACAGCACTATTCTTAATACAATCCCCAAATTTAAGCTCTTAATCACTTGTTAATGATTTTTTAAAATTCGCCGAAATTAGTGGCTAAAACGCCTCGTTAAGTGCTTTTTTCTAGTGTAACGCGTCTGTAACTATCGTATGGTACACTCTGAGTTATCATTCGTTTCTTGCAACGATTTACACCAGTTTACACCAGTTTAAACCAGAAAATAGCACTTAACAAGGCGTTTTAGCCACTAATTGCGGCGAATTTTAAAAAATCATTAACAAGAGATTAAGAGCTTAAATTTGGGGATTATATTAGGAATAGTGCTCTTAAAGAATGCATTTATTTTCATTATGATATGTCAAAATTTAAAGCCCTTTGATTTTTTTCTCGGAAACTGGAAGGAATTAAAATTTTAAAATATATGCATATTTTAGATATTATTGCCTAATATATTTTGCTAAAATTTTAGTTCTTTAAAAAAATTACATTTTGAGATATCCTTGTCCGAAAATTATAAGAGGGTGCTGTAATCACCTTAAGAGATTATAGGATTTGTCTGTAGCAGACTTCCTGCTATAGAAGATCGGCGGCTGAACGTCTGCCTAATGTGGTAGCCTTATCAATTTAAAAAAGAATTGAATTTTTTTGATTTTCTCCTTTCTGTAGAATAAATTTTAGCACTGTTCAGGTAAAGATACTTTATTGTTAAAGGAAGTAGGTAAAAAAACATATTGTTATTTTAATTTATTCTACCATCATAGTAGCCCACTGCAAATTTCGACCGTCATCTGATAACGAAATGAAATATGCTCCAAAGGCATGTAACAACATTGTACTTTCCCAAATTGCACCTGTGCTAATCCCTGTCCTGAGCAAAGTGGTTAAAAAAAATTATTTCATATTCAAAAAATCACATAAAACATGACAGCGACAATTATGTTTTCCCTGAAAATTACAATCCTAATTAATTGTGAACCTAGCTTTTAAACCTAAATTATTAATATTTTTACCTACCTCTTAAACCATGTTTATGTATGAAAGGAAGAAGGATGGTATTGTATAAACCATTTGCAGAGATAGTCAATAATAATTATAAACTCATGTTAGAAATTATTTTAAACCATAATCATAGTAGTTTTTTTGTCGTTTCTATGGCAACCTGTAAAAATGAATCACAACAATAGGCATACAAATAAATTTTTAAATCAGCAAACATTGATTCATATTTTTAATGATATTTACCTACTAATCGTGGATAGATGTTTTTGTGCGATGTTAGGAGGAAGAAATTATTCCCTTTAACGATATATATCAAGATATATTTGAATGTTATTTTCTGGAAAACTTTAAGGGCAAACAAAATTAGCGCTATCATGCCGCATGTGATTTTTTTAATATAATATAATTTTGTTAAGCCACTTTGCTCAGGACTGGGATTGGCACAGGTGCCATTTGGTAAAGTACAATGTTTTTCCATGCTTTTGGGGTATATTTCATTTCGTTATCAGATGACGGTAAAAGTTTGCAGTGGGCTCTTGGGCTATAGGTTCCAGTTCAAAATCAGGGGCTCCGCTGAATCCATTCATATAGTCGTCAATGCCGGTTATATGTTCATAAAATTCCTTGCAATCGTTTGGAATTAGGTGCCTCATAGGTTTTTGTCCTCTTTCTTTGGATTGTGTACTTTTTAGGATTCCGTACCCGAATAGAAACCAAAGGGACCCTATTACTAAGTCTCGGCTTTCCTTTCATCTGTCTGTCTATCCTTATAATAGATAGACAATTGAAATTTTCGCCAAATATGTATTTTTATTGCCGCTATAACAAAAATAAAAATAAATTAATAATTAAAGGGGTTCATTGGCTAACAAATAAATCTAGGTATGTACCAGAATGTGGCCTGGATCTTTTTTGCAGTAAAGGTTACGGTTCTTAATGCATTACGTGAAAGTCTAAAAATTACAAATTTGTGGGTTGCTTTCTTTCTGCAAAAAGCCGTCCAATTAGATATCAAGAAGAAGGACAAACGGTCTTCATGAATGTAACCAAGAATACATGATCTAATAACATTACGACCAAACCGACCATCTCACAGCTTTCGGAAAGACGGCAACACAGTATGCCGGTCTCCCATTAAAAATACAATGCCTATGCCTGGCCACACTGGACTGGAACTCTGTCTCATGTAGAATTCTACTTATCGCTTTCTACAATAGATTCTTTTGTGGCACTCTGTGTAACATAGCGAAAAACCAACGAGTATATACTTACTACAGGATAACTAGTTTCATAAGAAATCATATTGCGATATTTCCCGTGCGGTTGATAACGTATTTATCACAAAAGAAAGTAATCGATTCCATTGTAGAAAGCGATAAGTAGAATTCTACATGACACAGAGTTCCAGCCCTGCATTTTCAGTGTGTCCCGAACTATAGTATGAAATAAACTTTACCTAGAGATGCCATTTTGATAGTACGACGGTAAACCTGTACAGAGACAACAGAGACGTGTAACTTAATAGGAAAATGTTTTCGGTAGTCCATTTGAATTACATATGTGACTTTCTTTCTCTTTTACATTGATCTGTACATATATTTATCTCTCTTTAATAAAACTACAACCAGTGCATAAGGTCGCTGATGTTGCAGGTTTTTTGACGTTGTCGACGTGTGACGTATAGATTAGAACTGACAATGTTATGAATGTTGTCATGAACATGTGCATTTTATTAAAATTAATTTGTGCCCCGTTAATTTCTTTGAGTCTGATTTTGTTGTTTAATTAGTTTGGGGGGGGAGGGGTTGTGTTTATTATTGCATATTATTTTTTGCATAAAGCAGTTTTTGGAACCAAACTCGCAAAAAATATTATTGAAGTCGGACCATAGCAAAACTTACCATTGTTTAAATAATGATTGTGATAGGAATATGTGACCAATGAAGCATCTGGGATCGTCAGTAATAGATTTTTACATAATGATTGGAGGACAGAAAATTTTCAATATATTACTTATCCCATTTACTTAAATGTACAGCATCAATATGCTGTGTTGCAAGTAAAATTTAGTGATATCAGAAAGAACTATGACATAGAATCTAAGTGTACGTTAATTTTTAGGAGCATGCAAAATAAATGGACATCATATGGACCTAAAAATAAAATATGCCATTGGAGG
This sequence comes from Psylliodes chrysocephalus, assembly GCA_927349885.1. Taxonomy (NCBI): domain Eukaryota; kingdom Metazoa; phylum Arthropoda; class Insecta; order Coleoptera; family Chrysomelidae; genus Psylliodes; species Psylliodes chrysocephalus. The sequence goes on along the minus strand of OV651816.1, from coordinate 5,872,689 downwards.
TCAACCTAGCTGCTCAGATCATCGTTTTTGTACACGTTACTTTCTAGAGGTAAGTTATTTCCAATTTATTAAGAAAATCAATAACTACTGTATAATATGTGTGTTTAATAATATATTACAAAATGGCTATAATTATTTTAGGTGAATTGGAACAGAGATCCATTGTTATAGCTACTTTTATTCATTAAGTAGGTAGATGAATATATCGACAGCTTTAATAGCAGCACAGAGTTCCCACCTACTAGAAAAGAAGTAAAATGTATGCTGAGTAAAAAGTCTTTGCACATGTAGTATTGGCAAAAGTCTTTTGAAATGACAAGATATTGGCAATTTCTAATAGCCACTCTATTTCAAAAAAATAAATTGAGTTACACGTCTCACTGTGTTATCTCTGACCTGTATGGCATTTCTTTCCCCAGGTATCGGCAACTGGTATAGCCCGAACTGAAACTATGTTTTAGTTTCAAAGAACTAATTCCAGAGGGCGCTGTACACATAATTTACAGAAATCCATAATTGATGGTAGAAAGAGTGGGAGTTGGGGGAGGAGTGTTGGAGTGTCATTTGTCATTGGTCATTGGCATCCATTACAAGTATTTATTGTTACTAATATCATATTATCAATAATTATTGTTTATTTGTTTGTATTTGGAAGTATCCTGGATTCTGGATAAATAAATAGTATTTTCTAAATTATTGTTCATTGTGTTGTGAACTTGGTCTTGTTCAATTGTGTTTTTGATTTTCAATTTGTTTACTTGATCTTGCTGACAATTGTAAGCTTATTTTAAATATTTGTCGTGATTTTTTGTTTAATAGTTGAAATATGCCGTATTGTTGTGTGTCGAATTGTTTTGTAAATACTCTGAGAAGGCATCGTTTTCCCAAACCCGATCCTAATAATGATTTTTTTTAAATTTGGGCATTGGCTGTTCGCAGTCCGTTTTTCAATAATAAAACGGCACAACAAATTCGTAAAACCTATTAAGTATGTGATAAACATTTTAAAGATAAATTTAGAGTTCCTGAAACTCACAGATAAACTTCATTCAACTTCGAATGATATACATTTCGAGCATGTTGATCAAAACAATTTGGTTACATATTCAGAGGCTTTAACTAGTCGTGAAGGTTTGAAACAATCTTCAGAAAAAACTACTTTTACTGTTTGTAAGATTTGCATTTTTCTCTCATTGTAGTGTCCCACCATAGCTTTTCTTATTTTTTTGTTTTATTTTTTATTCTCTTGGTAATGCTTACTATGTTTTTCAGGCCCAAGTACCTTGTTCTTTATATCTTTTGTCTTTTATTTTGTTCTAGTACGAACCTTCTTCAAACCGTTTGGAGTGGAAGAATTGCATCGTGGAAACCAAAACAGCCCAATCAGGGAAGTAATAGTCACTTTACCTTTTTGTATTCATGTCTCACTTTTCCTGTTGCCTAACACGTTTGATTTTTATATTGATTTAATTCAGATTGGTATTTATACTGTTTTTAATTTGTTCCAGCATACACTTTCTTCAAGCAGTTTGAAGTGGCAGTATTGCATTGTGGAAGACAAAACAGCCCAATCAGGGAAGTAATAGTCACTGTACTTTTTTTATTTATGCCTCACTTTCTGTGCTCCCTGACAGATTTGAAGGGTTCAGGAAAAAAGGGACCAAGTCACAATTACCAAAATGGAAAGCAAATTTAAATTTAGACTGACTAAATACAAATTTTTGATACTTTAATATAATTGATTACAAAAAGATGTTACTTTGTATATATGCTGTCTGATTATATTGTAGTTAACCACTTAATTTGCCAGACAGTTGTAATTTTTTATTCTAAATACTGAAAGTGCCAAACAAACAGTAGGAAAAGATGCTAAGTCATTGGACATATGGACGTATGGAAACATACTGATATTTTACAAAATAGAGCGGACCACTTCAATTTTGATAAAAATGTGGCTTAGCATCTTTTTTCTTTCTCTGCCATTCTTGATTTATAAGTTTATTAATATTTATTTTTAGTTCTAGATAAAACTTCAACCTCTGTGGACAATGACTTAACTTTCCAGCTAATTAACATGCTACATTTAATTATTCTATTTGTATGTTTTTTTGTTTTAATAAATTAATTTTGTTGACCATGGTTTTTAATTTTTTTGTACTAATAAATAATAGGATTGGTTCATACTACTCATTTTTTGCTTTATTGTAACAAATATAATTCTGTTGCTACAATAAAAGTAAAAAAGAAGTTAGTATGAACAAATTTTATTTTAACTACCACTTTTAAACTAAATATTGAATGACAATTTTGAATGTTCCCGTGTTTTGTATTAACTAAAGTGACCGCATGAAGGCGCCACTTCCGATCAAATAGTTTAAAGAACGGTCACTTGGCGCTTGTCTCGAATTTTAACATTGCCGTTTCCATTCTAAAAGTAAGTGATCTGTGTCTTTCCCTTCCCAGTTCTCTGCTGCGACTCATGCTGTAAATATAATTTGATTTTCCGTTTTTTTTTTTTAACTTTTAAAATGTAGAAATATTGCAACTTTAATGTGTACTTTTTAGGAATGTGAATTTTGTTTTTTATATTTGTTTAAAGTCAAACATATTTAACAAATACATACGGAGAGTTATAAAATTAGTAAGTGAAATTAGTATTTCGTCTAAAATACGTACCTGTTGATTCGTTTGTATTAAGATTATGTCTCACAAATTAAGATAATATAAAAAGCTTGATGATTTTGTAGGGTAGGTACAACTGGAAATTTTATTTTTTTATGAAATAAAATTAGTAGCAATAAGTATGCGAAAATATATTTAGTTTAATTTGATCATTCTGCTCTTTTCAAATAGACAAACTTTTTATTCAAATTCTGAGTGTTGGTTTGATGAGAATCAAATTTATTATTCAAGTCCAGACCTAGATTTTAACTTTTAGTTATATGTTATTCGGCACCTATACTGGACAAACAATATGTAGTGAATATGAGAACAATATAGTGCGATTCGCTAGTGTAACGGTTGGAACCGTTTTCGTTATTTTGACGCAAACATCTCTACTCTAATGTCATTTGTCGTTTATGCCTTGCCTCAAAAGTTCGAATTCATTTCGATTTGTATCTGTCAACGAATAAGTTGATTTAAATTTTTAATTATCTTGGACATCCGATGTACTAATTGTCTTTTAATATTCTTATATTCTTATTGGCCGTCTGATTTTATAAGGTAAGCTTTAATACCAATATTTTGTTGAAAATATACAGTGAGCATCATAAGTCTTAGCTTCCCTAACTAACTCGTTACTGGAGTCTTGTTAGGAAAATCGCCGAGACATGTCGATTTTTGATTTATACAATGTACATTTTTGTATGAATAGTTTACCCTTAATTTAATCCCTTACTAGAGAGGACCAACCCTTTCCAAATATTTAAATGGCATGAGGTGGTGAGTGATAGCTCATTTGAAAGGGGGCTTTATTCTCTATTCAACCGTGCAAAAAAATTTGAAATTTGCTTCATTACGTGTTGATTTATTAATGTTTAAAAATAACAAAACATCACAAATAGAAAAGCAACCAAACTAACAGTGACCTCATCTAATGGCAAAAAGTCTTACTTCACGTCTGAACAAAAACCGATATCATGCAGGGCCGAAGTTTAATTCTAAGGATGAGTGCGATACATTTATTTCCGTTATTCTGAAACAATAATTAGTCGAGAATTTCAAAATTTTTTGCACGGTTGAATAGAGAATAAAACCTCCTTTTAAATGAGCTATCACACACCACCCCACGTCATTTAAATTTTTTGAAAGGCTTGCTCCCCTCCAGTAAAGGATGAAATTAATGGTAAACTATTCATACAAAAATGTACATTGTAGAAATCAAAAATCGACTTGTCTCGGCGATTTTCCTAACAAGACTCTTAACGAGTTAAATAGGGAGGTAAGACTTATGATGCTCACTGTATATTTTGTACAAGCATTTCTTAAATGAAATGTAAAATTTTAAACATAACCTCAATACATGAATAACACATGATAACACGTTTTATTTAATTTTATATATTATTTTGTTTGGAAGAGATATTATGCTTTACTATATTTAAATATGTTAAATAAGATTTTTCCTTTTCATATTAATTTTAGTCTTTGTGAAATTATTCCGTTAATAATATTGAATCGTTCATTTAATTGTAAAAGACATTTTATCTGGTTCTTGTGCAAATTTCCTATTTTTTTTTCTTAATATTTTTACCTTTTCCTTGTAGCCTGGCTATATCTAGACGGTTTAATTCAAGATGTATCTAAAACTGTTTAAGGGGATATCTATCAAGAAGTTTATTTCAAGTTATATCAAGAGGTTTATTTCGAGTTACATCTAAATAAGTTTATTTCAAGTTATATCAACAGGTTTAGTTCGAGGTGCATCTAAAGAAGTTTCTGGAGAATTAAGTTTATGAAGATTTATGCCTAAGAGTTTGGTGCTATCCGAAGAGTATCGTTCGAGTCCCTTTGAAGGAGGCCTATGCAAATATCTCCTTGTATACTACCTTCTGTTATAACAGATAAGTATTTTTTTTTGAATAAATCATCTAAATTTGAATAAGTAAATCTCTGTGAATTAGAATTTGTTTCTGCCTTATCTAAAACTTGGTTTAAATATAGTATCTTAATGGTTAGTGATTGTCTATATTTTTAACACTAATCTATAGTCAAGTATAATAAGTTTTAAATATAGTGGTGCCCAACTTCTTTTTCAAGGTAATACGAGTTATTTAATAACTGACCCACTCCCAAAATCATTTGAGCTTAAAACACTATAAAAAATAACAAGTATCACATTACACTAGTTATAAATCACCCTGTTTCTTGGCTACAAAGTATCAGATATCTCTAACTACCTCAGTGTCTCCAATCTACTCCTACATAGGCGCTATTACTAATAAATCACCCCTGGAATCACCTTAAATAAAGAAAACTCAGTATATAAATTACACTTTATTAAATCCTTTTAGTATTAACTTATGAAGGAAAATTTTATATTTAATTTAGCCTTGAATGTCCCCATTGTGACATTTTTATAATTCAACAACAACCCTGAATATAAATTTCTACCTCATCAATGTCAACCTTACTAATTATTTTAGAAACGGCAATTAACTTTTAGCATCCGAAATGCTTCGCTTTACATGAACTTTTACATTCTATCAAGAATATATCAGCGAATACGTTTTTCTATGGAACATTTCTCGTTGAAATAGCCGGGAGCTTTATTAAAAACAAAAATAATATCGGAGCAGTATCACAACTAGGTCACTGTTTGAAAGGCCACAGAAAATCCTCTTTTAATTCAACATTTTCTTGACGTTTTCAACATTTTTATAAAACTTATATCACAAGAAGAAGCTCGAACGTCGTCGCCGGGACCAAACTTTTTCAAGTTTTAATGACAATCGAAATAAAATGGAAAAAATAATTGCCTAAGAACTTTAGTTTCGTTGTTCTTACTCCTTTTCCCAAAAGTTTTGCCGAATGAGTAAGAAAATAGAAGTTAGAGAATAAAGACCTTATATATGTTTGTTTTGTGTTTACAAAATGAGCCGCAAATATAACTTTTAATACGGACTTAAGGAACTCTTTATATTTACAATAGACCAGGCAAAAATGTACATTTATTATTTTTTTTTGATTATGACAGCTCTTCTTTTTTACTTTTTTAAAATGCAAATGTTAAAATCCCGAAAAATCCGATATTAGCTGAAGTTGTCATTAAAAACAGACCGCACGCCATGTTTTTTACTTTCCTATCTGTATACAGATATAAGGAAAGTATAGGAATCATGATTTTTTTCGACCTCGAGTTTTCGACGGATTTTTACGTTTTGAGGTCCCCTGAATCCGTTTTGACTATTTTCGCGATGATGTCTGTGTGTGTGTGTGTGTGTGTGCGTGCGTGCGTGCGTGCGTGTGTGCGTGCGTGCGTGCGTGTGCGTGTGTGTGTGTGTGTGTGTGTGTGTGTGTGTGTGTGTGTGTGTGTGTGTGTGTGTGTGTGTGTGTGTGTGTGTGTGTGTGTGTGTGTGTGTGTGTGTGTGTGTGTGTGTGTGTGTGTGTGTGTGTGTGTGTGTATGTGTGTATGTGTGTGTGTGTGTCTGTATAACGCATAACTCATGAACCGAAACATAGAGAAACACCAAATTGTAAACTTAAGCTTTGTTTCAACGTCCAATGAACTGACTAGATTTTGGGCAGAGTCGGAGCATCTGGGGGGGTACTTTATAGGTGGTCATTTTTATATTTTATGGAATAAATCTGTTATTTACGTTTGGAGAAGAACATTCTTTAAATAAAAGTTACTTCTAAAATAATTATCTATAATTTTTGTTTTATGCAAAATTTTCCTAAAATGGTCCGTATTCGAGAAATTTAATAAAATGTAAAAAAAATATTTTTTTATAAAAATTGTTCAAATAAAAGTTGTTTGTAATATAATTCTCTATAATTTTTATTTTATACATAATTTCTCTAAAATGGACCGTATTCGAGATATTTGAGAAAATATGTAAATTTCGAATTTTGAAAAAAACTCAAAAACGGATATAGAAAAAAACATTAAATTTTAAACTTAAGGTTTATTTCGGCCTGACGTGAAATGATTAGATTTTGGACAAAGTCGGAACATCTGGGGGGGTACTTTATGGAAGGCCGTTTTTATATTTTATGGAATATATCTGTTATTAATGTTTGGAGAAAAAAATTGTTTAAATAAAAGTTACTTCTAATATTATTATCTATAATTTTTGTTTTTTGTAAAAATTTCCTGAAATGGTCCGTATTCGAGAAATTTGACAAAATGTGCAAAATTCTGATTTTTATGAAAGTTTTTGAAATAAAAGTTGTTTGCGATATCGATCTCTATAATTTTTGTTTATACATGATTTTTCTAAAATGGACCGTAATGAAAAAATTGTAGGAAATTGAAATTTTTCAGTATTTTCGTTTTCCATGAATATCTATAGAAAAATGTTTCGAGGTAGGTGTATGTGGACAATGTATATATTTAGTTTATCCTCTAAACATTTATAGAGATGCTGCAATAGGTTGTACAAAATAACCGGAAAAGCCTATAATAACTAGATAGGAAAGTCATGTGTGTCTGTGTGTCTGTGTGTCTGTGTGTCTGTGTGTCTGTGTGTCTGTGTGTCTGTGTGTCTGTGTGTCTGTGTGTCTGTGTGTCTGTGTGTCTGTGTGTCTGTGTGTCTGTGTGTCTGTGTGTCTGTGTGTCTGTGTGTCTGTGTGTCTGTGTGTCTGTGTGTCTGTGTGTCTGTGTGTCTGTGTGTCTGTGTGTCTGTGTGTCTGTGTGTCAGTGTGTCAGTGTGTCAGTGTGTCAGTGTGTCAGTGTGTCAGTGTGTCAGTGTGTCAGTGTGTCAGTGTGTCAGTGTGTCAGTGTGTCAGTGTGTCAGTGTGTCAGTGTGTCAGTGTGTCAGTGTGTCAGTGTGTCAGTGTGTCAGTGTGTCAGTGTGTCAGTGTGTCTGCGTGTCTGCGTGTCTACGTGTCTGCGTGTCTGCGTGTCTGCGTGTCTGCGTGTCTGCGTGTCTGCGTGTCTGCGTGTCTGCGTGTCTGCGTGTCCGCGTGTCCGTGTGTCCGTGTGTCCGTGTGTCCGTGTGTCCGTGTATCCGTGTGTCCGTGTGTCCGTGTGTCCGTGTGTCCGTGTGTCCGTGTGTCCGTGTGTCCGTGTGTCCGTGTATCTGTGTGTCCGTGTGTCTGTGTGTCCGAGTATCCGTGTGTCCGAGTGTCCGTGTGTCCGTGTGTCCGTGTGTCCGTGTGTCCGTGTATCCGTGTGTCCGTGTGTCCGTGTGTCCGTGTGTCCGTGTGTTCGTAAGTCCGTGTGTCCGTGGGTCCGTGTGTCCATGTGTCCGTGTGTCCGTGTGTCCGTGTGTCCGTGTGTCCGTGTGTCCGTGTGTCCGTGTGTCCGTGTGTCCGTGTGTCCGTGTGTCCGTGTGTCCGTGTGTCCGTGTGTCGGTGTGTCGGTGTGTCTGTGTGTCTGTGTGTCTGTGTGTCTGTGTGTCTGTGTGTCTGTGTGTCTGTGTGTCTGTGTGTCTGTGTGTCTGTGTGTCTGTGTGTCTGTGTGTCTGTGTGTCTGTGTGTCTGTGTGTCTGTGTGTCTGTGTGTCTGTGTGTCTGTGTGTCTGTGTGTCTGTGTGTCTGTGTGTCTGTGTGTCTGTGTGTCTGTGTGTCTGTGTGTCTGTGTGTCTGTGTGTCTGTGTGTATGTGTGTCTGTGTGTCTGTGTGTCTGTGTGTCTGTGTGTCTGTGTGTCTGGGTGTCTGTGTGTCTATGTGTCTGTGTGTCTGTGTGTCTGTATGTCTGTATGTCTGTATGTCTGTGTGTCTGTATGTATGTGTGTCTGTGTGTCTGTGTGTCTGTGTGTCTGTGTGTCTGTGTGTCTGTATGTCTGTATGTTTGTATGTCTATATGTCTGTGTGTCTGTGTGTCTGTGTGTCTGTGTGTCTGTGTGTCTGTGTGTCTGTGTGTCTGTGTGTCTGTGTGTCTGTGTGTCTGTGTCTGTGTGTCTGTGTGTCTGTGTGTCTGTGTGTCTGTGTGTCTGTGTGTCTGTGTGTCTGGGTGTCTGGGTGTCTATGTGTCTGTGTGTCTGTATGTCTGTATGTCTGTGTGTTTGTGTGTCTGTGTGTCTGTGTGTCTGTGTGTCTGTGTGTCTGTGTGTCTGTGTGTCTGTGTGTCTGTGTGTCTGTGTGTCTGTGTGTCTGTGTGTCTGTGTGTCTGTGTGTCTGTGTGTCTGTGTGTCTGTGTGTCTGTGTGTCTGTGTGTCTGTGTGTCTGTATGTCTGTATGTCTGTATGTTTGTATGTTTGTATGTTTGTATGTTTGTATGTCTGTATGTCTGTGTGTCTGTGTGTCTGTGTGTCTGTGTGTCTGTGTGTCTGTGTGTCTGTGTGTCTGTGTGTCTGTGTGTCTGTGTGTCTGTGTGTCTGTGTGTCTGTGTGTCTGTGTGTCTGTGTGTCTGTGTGTCTGTGTGTCTGTGTGTCTGTGTGTCTGTGTGTCTCTGTGTCTGTGTGTCTGTGTGTCTGTGTGTCTGTGTGTTTGTGTGTCTGTGTGTCTGTGTGTCTGTGTGTCTGTGTGTCTGTGTGTCTGTGTGTCTGTGTGTCTGTGTGTCTGTGTGTCTGTGTGTCTGTGTGTCTGTGTGTCTGTGTGTCTGCGTGTCTGCGTGTCTGCGTGTCTGCGTGTCTGCGTGTCTGCGTGTCTGCGTGTCTGCGTGTCTGCGTGTCTGCGTGTCTGCGTGTCTGCGTGTCTGCGTGTCTGGGGTGTCTGTGTGTCTGTGTGTCTGTGTGTCTGTGTGTCTGTGTGTCTGTGTGTCTGTGTGTCTGTGTGTCTGTGTGTCTGTGTGTCTGTGTGTCTGTGTGTCTGTGTGTCTGTGTGTCTGTGTGTCTGTGTGTCTGTGTGTCTGTGTGTCTGTGTGTCTGTGTGTCTGTGTGTCTGTGTGTCTGTGTGTCTGTGTGTCTGTGTGTCTGTGTGTCTGTGTGTCTGTGTGTCTGTGTGTCTGTGTGTCTGTGTGTCTGTGTGTCTGTGTGTCTGTGTGTCTGTGTGTCTGTGTGTCTGTGTGTCTGTGTGTCTGTGTGTCTGTGTGTCTGTGTGTCTGTGTGTCTGTGTGTCTGTGTGTCTGTGTGTCTGTGTGTCTGTGTGTCTGTGTGTCTGTGTGTCTGTGTGTCTGTGTGTCTGTGTGTCTGTGTGTCTGTGTGTCTGTGTGTCTGTGTGTCTGTGTGTCTGTGTGTCTGTGTGTCTGTGTGTCTGTGTGTCTGTGTGTCTGTGTGTCTGTGTGTCTGTGTGTCTGTGTGTCTGTGTGTCTGTGTGTCTGTGTGTCTGTGTGTCTGTGTGTCTGTGTGTCTGTGTGTCTGTGTGTCTGTGTGTCTGTGTGTCTGTGTGTCTGTGTGTCTGTGTGTCTGTGTGTCTGTGTGTCTGTGTGTCTGTGTGTCTGTGTGTCTGTGTGTCTGTGTGTCTGTGTGTCTGTGTGTCTGTGTGTCTGTGTGTCTGTGTGTCTGTGTGTCTGTGTGTCTGTGTGTCTGTGTGTCTGTGTGTCTGTGTGTCTGTGTGTCTGTGTGTCTGTGTGTCTGTGTGTCTGTGTGTCTGTGTGTCTGTATGTCTGTGTGTCTGTGTGTCTGTGTGTCTGTGTGTCTGTGTGTCTGTGTGTCTGTGTGTCTGTGTGTCTGTGTGTCTGTGTGTCTGTGTGTCTGTGTGTCTGTGTGTCTGTGTGTCTGTGTGTCTGTGTGTCTGTGTGTCTGTGTATCTGTGTGTCTGTGTGTCTGTGTGTCTGTGTGTCTGTGTGTCTGTGTGTCTGTGTGTCTGTGTGTCTGTGTGTCTGTGTGTCTGTGTGTCTGTGTGTCTGTGTGTCTGTGTGTCTGTGTGTCTGTGTGTCTGTGTGTCTGTGTGTCTGTGTGTCTGTGTGTCTGTGTGTCTGTGTGTCTGTGTGTCTGTGTGTCTGTATGTCTGTGTGTCTGTGTGTTAGATGCCAATTTTTTTTTAATTATTATATTTATTTATAATTTCAGATTTGTAGTAAATATGTTTTACTTCTTTAATTGATTTGATTAAAAAATTTCGATACGTTATTACAGAAGTTCATTGCTATTTTCCTTTTTGAGATATTGTTTTTTTAGGTAACTTCTACGTCTTATAAAATTTAATTATGCCCAAAATAATCCACGGTTTAATCTTATAATTTTTATTTTTATCCCTTTTAAGTTGTTTAGTTTTAGTAATATGTTCTTTAAGTAGTTTAATAAATTCATTATGGTATCATTACTGTTAAAAACGTTGGTCTATTTTTTAGACTCTTGATTTCTATAAAATGTTTCATAATTGATTTTGTTGAAACGCCTAATATTATTTTCATTTCATTTATTTTTTTCATTGCTAATCGAAATGAATGTGGTATAATGATTTATCACATTTGTTTTAAATGAATATGGCTTAGTGTTAATCTAATGCATTTCTTTTTTTTTTAATCGTAAATTGATTATGAATTGATTTTGCCAGCATTTCTTCCTCAGAATAAGCTTAGCTTTAGCGAAGGGATGCCTTAACAAGTGTAAGCGTCGGTTTATTTTTCTTATTATATATGTAAAAATGTTTTTTTTTACTAGCACTTATTGTAGAAAAGCACTGAGGATGGCTTATTGTAACAAATATATTTTCATAGCTAATATAAATTACGTGTACATAGACATTAAACTTTATTGGTTCCTTCGAATTTTATATTTAATTATTGCCGTATGCAACTACATTATTCACTCAATAGATCTTTAAAAACTATGAATACTCCACCTATGGTTACATCTCAAATACAAATGCTTGAAATAATTCGACTGTCATGTGACAGGTGCAGTGAAAATGACCACCCACCTTTCTACAGCCGAAAAACAAGAGCCCCAGTGAACCATATCGTAGTAAGTTAATGCAAGCTTTTATCTAGGTTGCATTTAAAAGTTACCAGAAATATGACCATGAATTGTTCTACCCGTTGCTAATTAAATCACCTATTATATTCCATTAATAACTATTATAATCAAATTCAATATTTCAATAAATTACGTAACGAAAAAGTTCAATAACATTTGGCTTGCGAACGTTGCGTCACTTTTTAAATATAATATCTCTAAGGTCAAAACAAGTTAATTTCACCTTTATTAATTTTTGGAGTTTAAAATTTCGTCGTATGTGGTCTATTCTATAAGAGTCAATGTCCTTATAAATAAATAATTTAGTGGACACCAAATATTATTTTTTTTAGTTGCGCATGAATAGAGTCGCTAAATTTTATGTAATTTAAAACAAAATGTTCTGATGATCATAGATGTTACTATAACAAGTTATGATTTAACAACACTTTTTTTTACGCGATAAAATTTTTAAATTTACACGGAAGCTATCAAAAATCACGAGATCGAAACGAGAGATGTTTAAAAATGCACAAAAGGGTCGAATGGATTTACCTTCAGGCATTTTATGCTTGAGTGTATGATCTGAGATTTTTATCTCTAGGAGAAATTCTGTGAGACATTTTTTTTCTGAGATGTATCAACAAATACCGTTCACTTAATGTAATTTAGATAACCATAAATTTTAAGATTGTTAGTAGTAAGTACGTAGATACTTAAAGCCGCAGTTTCACTGTATTTTTTCCTATAAGAAGCCAGGGTTCACCATTTCCGATTGCATTTAAATTCAGCTAAATGTATTGAAATGAATCTTCTACCAGCTTAAAGTAAGGTTTGGAGAATGAAATCTCCTATTTTTTATTTGTCCTGTTTAAATACTGAATTAAAAAAAAAAAACATAAAAAGTGATTTTAAAAACAGAGCTAAAAAGTAGGGGCTTTAATTTTTTCAAGTATCCCGCCGAAATATTTCTAAATTTTATTGGGTATTTTTCAAATCTAAGCGGTAATACGATTAACAAATATTTGAGAAATTTATTTGTCAAAATAGAGATTTTCTATGAATACCTGTAATTGTGTAGTTCATCTATTTTTAATAAGATGTCACCATATAAAAACAATGTAGCCACTCGGTTTTAGAGATGGTTTTTTTTTTAGTAGTTGAATGATTGTATTTGTGAATCTGTGATACAGCGGTATGCCGTCTTTTGTGATTTTCATATTATATATTTAACTGGCGCCATTCCAGTTACCTACAAAATTGTCGATTAATTTTCCCTGTGTATGAACAAGTGTTGGCCACGTTGCCAGATGTACAATAATTATCGTTGCATACAATAATTTCACAATTCTTTCAATAATTGCTCTGCAAGACATCGATAATTCGGACGAATTTCCTGTTAAAGTGAGTGATATGCAGGAAAGGAAAAGAACTTTATTGCATTTTGATATTTGACATAAACAACACTTCTGTCGAAACACTACAGCAACTGCACATGTGCGTGAGCCTCTTAAATTGCACACATGGCGACCTACATGTTGTGCTTGTTTTGAAAAACCGGGGAAAACAGCCTTTTCCTATCGCCTTTATCCATATCTGAGGTTCAGAATGACAAAGAGAGTCAGTTTCATGATTTAAATCTGACTACGATGCAGGAGAAATGTTCTGTCAAAATGACACGATTTGTTAATTTGCATGAAGCTGAAAATTTATAACCCTACACTTCTCGAAATAGGATTGGTTTGATATGATTTTTTTTTCTAATAAATATCAGAAAGATATTATTATTGAAGAGGTACGAGATAAAATTAAATTGCTAAATGGAACACATACTTACTAGACGCTTGTATACTAAGAAGCAATTTTTAATAATTTAAAATGGCGGTGTGGACTAACGATCAAATGTTGGAATTTAAAGAACTGTATGCAACAAAATATTGGGCTTTCCATAAAAAATATAACTTTGATATGCCACACTTTTTTGGGAATTATGTATATTTCAAAATAATTTTAAAATGTAGTTCTGATTGGCTTACAAGTAGCTATATAAAAACATCAAAATTGTTATAGTTTATGCGCCAAATTTCGTGCCGTGTATTGTACATCTATTATTAAGATGTTTCACTAAAAGAATACATTAGACTCACCTGGATTTTTTTCTATTATTAAATATTATATGATAATCTCCACACCAACAATAAATTATATAACTCACTGTTTCTGTATTCATTCTGTCTATCATAAAATTAGAAACAATCATTTACATTATAATCTATTTTAAACACTGACTAGTTAAAGACTAACTAGTTCTAAGATGCACTGGCGATAAATGTACCTACTTTATTCCTTGTTTCTTGTCTGAATTTGTTCCTAGACGGTTTAAAAATGGGGATGTAATTTAAAAAAATCGTTTTACATACTTCAAATCAAGAAGTTGTATTCTCAATTTAAACACGGTATTTTTCAATGTAAGAAACCCTTATATTTAGCTTAAGCGTTCTTAAAAAATTTTTAAAAAAATAAGTTGCAGATACTTTAAATCAAGAAGTTTTATTCTTAATTTAATCACAGTAGTTTTTTAATTTAAGAACTCTTATTGATTTTAAGCATGGGCTCTCTTAAAACAGTCTTAAGCGAAAGACGGTTATGCATATTTAAAATCAAGAAGTTTTATTCCGATTTCAAGCACGGTACTTTTTAATTTAAGAAACCCGCATAATTATTATGAGTATGGGCATTCTTAAAAAATTCTTAAACAAAAGACAGTTAATCATACTTATAATATGAAGTTTCTAATTTTAATCTGGTTACTTTTTAATCGAAGAAAATCCCTTGCTTAATTTAAGTATGGCAGTTCTTTAAAACATTCTAAACAAAGGGAGAATGAAACAAGAAGTTCTATTCTCAGTTTAAGTACATTAGTTCTAAGTTTAAGAACGTTTTAAGCTTAACTATATGATGTGCACTACGTGATTAAAGTTTAAAGATACCATACTTAATTTAACATGTTAGGTTTATTAATTTAATAACATTTTCCGGTTTAATTTAAGAACGCATGCCAAAAAAATCTTGATTTTGAAATTAACAACGTTTGTGCTTATTTATGGCTTTTAATTCAAAAATTGAACATGGCAATGTTAATTTAAGAATGCCTGGATTGAAATAAAGACTATTTTTACATTAATTAGGAATTAGTGTCGTGTTAAATTTAAAATACGCATTCTTGATTATTTTCTTAGATACATTTCTCTATGTTCATTTACTTTCGTTTCACAATGAAACACCCTCTATATAAAGTAAGCGGTCGGGACATTTTGCAAAATCTTACCGTATACAGTAAGCCCTTTATTAGAGCAGTTTTATGCTACCACTTGTAGGTAATTCAAATGTTCTTGATATTGTTTATATTTATGCCAGGAATTTTAGAGGTTAGGTTTTCATGAAAAAATATTCAAAAATCATATGAAAGGGCAAATATTTTTGCTGATTTGTTAACTTTAACCCTCTCTTCTCAATGGCCACCTTATGTTTTTTTAGTATAGTATAGTATAGTCCATTTTTTTATTCTCGTATATTCAATTCCAAAAATGTATACCTGAGTGAATCGTTTGGAAGTTGCGTTTTTTGCGCTTTTTTTACGCTCCTTCTCTTTATTTTTTTTTTTTTTTTTTCATTTACTCCTAAGATGTCTTCCTTTATATGATTTTTAACTTATTTTTGTAAAGTTTCAAAAAAGTCTAACCTTTTTTAGAGTGGATAGTTTTTATTGAAATTTCCTGTGTATAAACTCTGAAAATATTTTAAAATGAAATTTCGTCGAAATAATCTAATGTTTGATTTCTAGCAAGAAACGAAGTGAACGTAATACAATTTAAAGTCATCTTCGATATTCTGCCACTTTGCAGTTCCATCAATTTGGAATCATAAAATCTATTAAAAATAAATCTATTCAGACATGAAAATTTAAGTAAATGGAAATATAAATCTCTCTGCAAATTGGGCTTTTAGCAGACTATCTAGATTATATTAAAATACATAGGCAGGAGTTCTTTGATATTTATAAATATATGAGTTTTATAATCTTTAGTTTTTTTTCATATTTTCTTCAAAATTGGGAAAATAATAAAATATAGGGAATTAACGAAAATGTTTTTAATTGCAATTTTTAATAAAATTTTCTAATAAACCTATTTTTTCTTTGTTTGAACTATGAAGACTAGAGATAAGGAGGCGAATCGGCATACTCAAAATACGGTCTCAAAAAACGCATGCTAATTGAGCTTCTACATAATTAACCGCATAGGCGTTGGTACTGCATACGGTGTTCAAAATACATGACTTCTTATAGAAGTTATACACAATTTTGTGGCAATTTTTTTTTTTTTGAATTGAACCAATATATAGTTTTAAGAGTGAAATATAACACAGTTAACAGATTATTTATTGTTGTAAATTAAGTATAAAGCGAGATTTGGGAATGTACATGCCCAGGCAGCACACATTAGTATAACTTCCGTATTTTATACGTAATACTCGTTTAATTTTGGTATTGGTTGATTCCGTATACGTTTACAGTTTACTATTATTATACATACCGTGTTTTAAACGATATATTATACGTTTTTTATATACATCCTATGGTATATAAGTGTAAATTTTTCTACGTTTAAATATAGTTAACAATATACGACTAATTTTAGTTTGCGATGAACTATTTATATACAGTGGGCCTAAATATACGTTTAGGTTTATTTAAATTAAATTCGTATAAATTTACATAATATTACAATATGTGTTCTTCGTTTATAATTCCCGTTTAAATTTCGTCTTGGTTGACTTTTTAAACGTTTACCATCTACCATTTTTATACATAACGTTTTTTAACAGATAAATTAAACGCTTTTGTTTGTCGATACTAGTTAATATACCTATATTATTCACGTTTAAATGTAAGTCACCTTAAACCAATATTACCAGTTTACGATGAACTAGTAGACAGGAAAATAATATGTAAAGAAAATAAGTGTAAAACATTTAAGGGGGTGATTCCTCATCGGAAAAAAGACAGGATCTTTCATATAAAGAAACTTCATTGGAGCATCGTTTGTTAAGATACAGTCCCTTAAAGGGGGTACATAAAATTTGTTTAACAATTATTTTCACAAGCGCTAAACAAGTTACAATATTGAAATTAACCTGTCATTTTCAACTACCAAAAAGACACTTAGCCAGTGATTTATTTGGTTTACCCCATGGTTGTAAGGGGTGGGAAACGCAACCCCTAAAATTTTGTTCCAACCTAACTTTGTCTTATTTGTTTACCATTTAAAAATTTATTTCTGATAGATTGTTTCATTCTAAACAAAAAATGTCTCTTGAATTTTTTGCCCAAAAGAAACCAGTTCGCAGCAAAATATTATTTTACGAACAAGATAGGTATCGCCATAAAACGAAATTTGTTTTTTTTTAAATAAAATATTGTTCTGTACATATAAGTGATCAAAAAATTTCCTAAATATTTAGGCCAATTACAACTAAAATAGAAACACCAGTAATGCCTATTTCTGGTATACACACCTGCTGTGGAAGAAATCCAAACTGTCATTTAAGAAATATTAACATTTTTCCATGGCCTCTTTTAGAAATTTTGTTCTGATCAGTTTATTTAATTTGTGTTTGAAAAACATTTAAAACAATATCAGGTAACGCATTTTACATATTAATAAAAATCATACAAATATATATAAGACTAGCTATTGCCCGCGGCTTTGCTCGCGACTTTGCTCGCATGTAGTCGGGTTATTAATATAAAAAATATCTGACTTGCTTTTTTAATAATTTTATTGATTTTCATTCATTTCTATTAATTTTTATTAATTCTTATTAATTTTTATTAATTTTTATTAATTTTTATTAATTTTTATTAATTTTTATTAATTTTTATTAATTTTTATTAATTTTTATTAATTTTTATTAATTTTTATTAATTTTTATTAATTTTTATTAATTTTTATTAATTTTTATTAATTTTTATTAATTTTTATTAATTTTTATTAATTTTTATTAATTTTTATTAATTTTTATTAATTTTTATTAATTTTTATTAATTTTTATTAATTTTTATTAATTTTTATTAATTTTTATTAATTTTTATTAATTTTTATTAATTTTTATTAATTTTTATTAATTTTTATTAATTTTTATTAATTTTTATTAATTTTTATTAATTTTTATTAATTTTTATTAATTTTTATTAATTTTTAATAATTTTTATTAATTTTTATTAATTTTTATTAATTTTTATTAATTTTTATTAATTTTTATTAATTTTTATTAATTTTTATTAATTTTTATTAATTTTTATTAATTTTTATTAATTTTTATTAATTTTTATTAATTTTTATTAATTTTTATTAATTTTTATTAATTTTTATTAATTTTTATTAATTTTTATTAATTTTTATTAATTTTTATTAATTTTTATTAATTTTTATTAATTTTTATTAATTTTTATTAATTTTTATTAATTTTTATTAATTTTTATTAATTTTTATTAATTTTTATTAATTTTTATTAATTTTTATTAATTTTTAATTTTTATTAATTTTTATTAATTTTTATTAATTTTTATTAATTTTTATTAATTTTTATTAATTTTTATTAATTTTTATTAATTTTTATTAATTTTTATTAATTTTTATTAATTTTTATTAATTTTTATTAATTTTTATTAATTTTTATTAATTTTTATTAATTTTTATTAATTTTTATTAATTTTTATTAATTTTTATTAATTTTTATTAATTTTTATTAATTTTTATTAATTTTTATTAATTTTTATTAATTTTTATTAATTTTTATTAATTTTTATTAATTTTTATTAATTTTTATTAATTTTTATTAATTTTTATTAATTTTTATTAATTTTTATTAATTTTTATTAATTTTTATTAATTTTTATTAATTTTTATTAATTTTTATTAATTTTTATTAATTTTTATTAATTTTTATTAATTTTTATTAATTTTTATTAATTTTTATTAATTTTTATTAATTTTTATTAATTTTTATTAATTTTTATTAATTTTTATTAATTTTTATTAATTTTTATTAATTTTTATTAATTTTTATTAATTGTTATCAATTTTTTATTAATTTTTATTAATTTTTATTAATTTTTATTAATTTTTATCAATTTTTATTAATTTTTATTAATTTTCAATAATTTTTAATAATTTTTTATTAATTTTCACCCCTGTTTTTCCCCCTTAAAATGTGAAAATCCATAAACCATGAAACACGTCATTTTTGGTTTTTATTCAGTAGCTGTAACTCAAATTTTTATATTTTAAATAACAAAAAATATACAGGGTGTTATTGAAATACACGTACATATTAAAACTGGGTATTGCGCAGATCCCCACTGAATGTAGAAAAATATTATTTTTTCAAAATACCCCTTATTAAGGGAGTTATTAATTTTTGAAAATTAATTCTAAAACAAACGTACTTCACTGATATGTTGAGGATGACCTATATAAATTAGGTTTATTTACCTATTTTAAACATCAACAGTAATTAATATGCAAGTTTTTGTCAGATGATAAGAAAACTAGTCTTGTAAGAAATAACCATGTTGCCAAGATTTTCGAATTAATTTCTTTTTTCGAAGATTGGTTTTTACTACCCTCGTTATCAAAAAACTAGAATATTTGATAAATGATTGTTTTTAAACTATACATTTTTGAAACTATAGATTATTAAAATTTTAGTTGATTTACGAATCTGGCTAACACGAGCGCGTCATTTCCAAGTTGGTAAAAGGTGTTGTTACGATTACTTTTAAATATTTTTTTACGATGCCACTATTTACGAATATTGAACTAACGGATATAGTGCTGGTTTATGGGGCAGCTGGAGAAAATTCTCGGCAAGCACAAATCCTGTATCGCGAACGGTTTCCAAATCGGAGAATTCCGGACTGTCTTACGTTTATTTCAACTGTTCAGCATCTAAGAGACCATGGAAAATTTGAGAGTGTCAATGCAGATCGAGGGAGAACAAGAACACAAAGAACATTGGCGGCCGAAGAAGAAATATTGGAAGCTGTTGAAAACCGGCCTCAATTAAGTTGTAGAACACTAGGTCTTGAAATTGGAGTGTCCTCATTTGTTGTGTGGCGGACACTTAAAGAACAAGGTTTACATCCTTATCACATCTAAAAAGTCCAGGCCTTATATCCAGGTGATGAAGAAAAGAGAGTGGAGTTTTGTGAATGGATGATTCAAAAATGTGTTGATATTCCTGATTTTCTAAAAATATTATTGTATACTGACGAGGCTTCATTCACTCGTGATGGCGTGTTCAATATGCACAATACGCATATTTGGAGTGATGAAAATCCTCACGCCATTAGGGAAACTGGGCATCAAAGAAAATTTTCAATAAATGTTTGGGCTGGCATAATAGATCAGTATTTAATCGGGCCTTATGTTCTCCCGAACAGATTAAATGGGCCAGGATATCTCCACTTTTTAGAAGATATTTTTCCAGTACTCCTAGAAGAGATACCGTTACAATTAAGGCAACGGATGTGGTACCTACTAGATGGCGCTCCTCCTCACTTTGATTTAAACGTACGGCAGTTTTTGAACATTAGATTTCCTCAAAAGTGGATAGGCAGAAATGGACCTACTAAGTGGCCTCCGAGATCTCCGGACTTAAATCCATGCGATTTCTTTTTGTGGGGTCACATGAAACAACTGGTTTATAATGAACCTATTAATAGTGTTGAACAATTAACCAATAAAGTTAATGCGGTAGCCGAGGAACTACGACAAAATCCAAGACTAATTTCTAATGTTCAAAGTTCTTTGGAAAGACGATTGCAAGTGTGTGTAAATAATAATGGACGGCATTTTGAACAATTACTGTAATAAACTTTATTTTGAATTAATTGGTTTTGCTACGGCAACAGTGCAATTTCTATGGGTAAGTTCAATTTCGATTTATTTTACTTCTTTAAATATGGAAACTAGTAGGTCGGAAAAGGGGACTCTTCCCCAATATTTAAATTTTAGAATTTGAAGTTAAAATTGGTGCCAATCGTTTTTGGTCATTACATACTATTCCCCATTTTAATATGTACGTGTATTTCAATAACACCCTGTATACATACTATTAAACACCACTCATTTTCCCCCTTAAAATGTTAAAATACAGAAACCCTGAAACACTTCGTTATTTATTTATGATGAGAACCTACAATTCCAATTTTCAAGTTTCTACCTTTAAGAAAATCGATATTTTTAAATAAACTTTCACCCCCCAGTTTCCCCCCTTAAAATGTGAAAATCCAAAAACCCTTAAACACGGCATTAATAATTTGTACTCATTAGCTGCAATTCCAATTTTCATGTTTCTAACTTCAAAGGGAACAAAAAAATATATACTCCCATACAAACTTTTACCCCCCATTTGTCCCCCTCAAGATGTAAAAATATAAAAAACATAAAACATTATTATTAATTTGTACTCAGTAGCTGCAATTTCAATTTTTATGTTTTTAACTTTTAAGAGAATCAGAAATATAGATACTCCCAAATAAATTTTCAACCCCCCATTTCCCTCCTTAAAATGTGAAAATCCAAAAACCCTGAAACATGTCATTAATAATTTGTAGTCAGTAGCTGCAATTCCAATTTTCAGGTTTCTAACTTCATAGAGAACAAAAAAAATCGATAGACCCATACACACTTTCACCCCCCGTTTTCCCCCCTTAAAATGTAAAATTCCAAAAACCCTGAAACACGTCATTATTTATGTATGCTTAGTAGCTGTAATATAAATTTTTATGTTTCTAATTTCAAAGAACAAAGAGTTTCAGTAAAAAGCACCCTCCCTCCATTTCCTCCCATTTCCCCCCTTTAAAGTTAAAATTTTCAAAAATCCCTTCTTAGCGGATGCCTACGTTATAAAATAAACCTATGTTCCAAATTTCAGCTTTCTAGGCTCAGTAGTTTTGGCTGTACGCTGATAGGTCAGTCAGTCAGTCAGTCAGGACAAACAATTTTATATATATATAGAAGATAAATCTAATTTAGACGTATAGTAAAACAGGATAATTAAAGGTAGATAAAGTAGTAATGTTAGACGTATAAAAAATAAAAAAAATATACTTTTATAGGGCGGACATTTTCACGTATATATTGGGTAGCATATCAACAGTATCCATACGTATATTGTAGTACATAAAAAAACGTCTTTTATATCAAAGTGGATTCGTATAAATATACTACAACTATAAATATAATATAGACGTAAAGTAAAAACGTTTAATTATAGGTGGATAAATTCTTAGTAATCGACGTTTATATATGGCAAATAATATATGTTTATAAGGCGAATATTTTCACTAGTATACTTGGTAATAGCTAAAAAAATACGTAATTTATACCAAAGTGTGCTGCCTGGGTGGTATAACATCATTCATTAATTTCAGCTTTCCCCTTTTGATTTTACTAACAGTACCATCAGTAGAAATAGTCTCATAATATTTGATATCTTCTAAAAAGTATAAAACAGCGTCATCTCTAGAAAGTGCTTTATCGGCATTAGGAACGATATATATGCTGCCACTGTTCTAAACGTTTAGTATCCTATAAAAAACATTTACAGTGACACAATTGGGACCCAAAAAAAAACTATACTTCGTAAGATAAGTATTGTGACTAGTTTACAATAAATATTATATTTAGACATGAATACATTATTTTACTTACATTAGAAGCTTTACAAAGGCATTGAATTGATTTCTTTAGTTTTACATTTGATTTTTACCCTGTTTTACAATCTTGAACGACGTAAATCTTACTTTGATGTTTTTTGTCACTTATGTTACTTGTGCTCAGATACTTTTTTTACATTATTTTGATTCTTTTCACCAATTTTTTAAAAAAGTACTTCATTTTTCATTGAATTACATAGAAAATTGACACCGCTGTCATTCGACATGCCAGCTACAGTAAATTTCGCGAACTTTATAAAAAGGACAGAAATTTGAAATTTGACTATTGTCGATTCGCCTCCTTCCCTCTAGTCTTCATAGTTTGAACTTAGGCGGCTTTGAAAATTTGACCATAATTTTTTAGAGGCTCTGTGTTGCAACTAATTTAGCACCTCAAAAAATATAGAAACAGCGTTTTCTCAAAACAACTATATTATAACGTTTATTTATTTAAAATAGTTTATTTACTTAAAACAGTTTATCTACTTCTGCCTTTTTGGGTTATGGAGCCAGACTTTGTCGCTTTCCTTGAAACATCCTGCTGTGGCTTAGGTATTGTACCATTTCTTCATTCTGTCGCTGGCGATTTGAAGATGCCAGTGAAGCAACTCATGCATGTCGGTCATTTTTCTTCGTAGCTGGATCACATAGTCTTGTCTTCTCCAAAATCGATGGCGCACGGTAGTCTCATTTCGACCAAATAGGAGTTTAGCTGGTGGTTGGCCTTTTGACAGGTACTTGCTAATGATCTTATTCATTCACTATATCATTCCGTCCGACTGTGGGTACAACGAAGTAATTTTCTTTATGCCTAGTCACAGATTCCTAGACACAGATTTCTCGGATAAGTTGGTTTTCAAAATTTCTGCCTTAGTCACTGTGAATCTCCAATGGCACTCCAAATCGACTAATATACTCTTTTATTAATACGTCTGTAATAGTTGCGGCCTCTTCATAAAATAATTTATAACCACAACCAATTAGTAGTTCATGAACTACTAATTGATGTTTTTATATAGCTACTTATAAGCCCATAAAAAGTACAGAAGAATTTAAAAAACCTAATTTTCTACAGCAAACGTCTGGGACATTACGTACCCTTTTTAAGTGAAAAGATACGTGTAGGTTTAATATGTAGTTTTCCTCTGCAGCCCCTTTTCCAAAATGTCATTTAGCCTAAAATATAAATAGCTCAATTTCGAATATTTTGATTATTTTTATTTTTTTTATGTTTAGAGAAAAAACTAAATAAAATTTTGCAAAAGTGGAAAAGAAAAACGCGGATTTAACCTTTACCTACACGAACAATTTAATTTACTTCTTGATTTTACCATAAAGCATAGGAATGCCTATATGTTCTCCTGGTTCCTACAGTTTATATGATTCGGTTGTCTTGGGTCAAAGGTGTTTAAAGTAAAACTACATAGTATAAGCTGACTACGTCACGAAAAAAAGTATTTTAGGTCGGCTGGTCTTTTGATACTTCTTTTCTTATTGAAGCTTGGTGGGGATACGGTACATCTGGCTGCTGTGAGTGGTTGCGTTTTCTTCTGCGCATCCTATTTGTACAGGTACAAATTACGTATTTTCAAATCATTTTAGGTCGATTTCTGTTTTCTTCGTAATTTTCTATATCCTTCTAGCAATAAAAATATAAAGTACCATACAGTTTTGTCGTTGCTAACTCCGTGCCAGATGCTAAATAAAAATATTTTTTCAAATCATTTTAGTATAGCTGTAATTTTAATATGATATAGTTATGCTATGAAAGAACTTAAAATTAATTTGCCATACATAAATTCAGTTGTATAATAAGAAGTCGACCGATTTGAGTCTCGGAGATAGTAGGCAATGTAGAAGAGTGCTGGCTGTCACTTTTTATGATGGCGTTGTCCAGGTATCTCAATGTTTGTGTGTTATTAGTTGTGTTCATCAAAGGGTTAAGCCAAATTTCATCGTGATGAGTAATGGAAAAGGAAAATATGTTTTTTTGTGAAGAGAAAACTGGAAAAATAATCCTATTTACTAATGGAAAACTGAATAAGTGTGTAGATATTTTATATTCAATTTAAAATATAAATATGTTAGGCTACCAGACAGTGTTAATGATACTGATGGATACCATATCCACTTCCTTGATATCTATATATCGTAATCCAAATCCTATACTGCAGATTAATTCTCCGAGTACATCTTGTCCAACATTTTCAAATTCTCCAATTAATATTTGTTATACTACTCAAGAAAATATTACTCCAATCGTTGATAATAGCGATCTATATACATTTTCAACTGATTTAGCAATTGACTCCTTTTATAAAATTCCAGATTTGGAAAAAGAAAGTGCCACAGAAAGAAGTGATAACCTTAAAAGTGTATGCTTTTTTGCGAAAAAGACCGAAAGGAAGTTAAAGGAAAACAGCAAACTTTACATTCTTCAAAAGATGAAAAACTATATGAAAAAATAATTGAATGAATGATAATATAAGATCATGATACTGTTAAAAAAAATCAATGCTATAAAATCTGCAGGTGGAAGTGTTTTTACCATCATTTATGTGAATTAGCATACACGAATAACTACAATAAAACAATTAAAGATAATCCACGTACATACTACATGGCATGCAAACAGATATTCACAAAAAAAATTTTGACAATACTAAGTTTTTAATTGATGCAGAGGTTATGAAAAAAATGTTGCTTGCTATTATCATCGCTTTGTGATATTTACAATAGTAACTTGGAGTATGAATTAAAACAACAATCTTTACCGGAATCAAGGTATATGACTCATCATAATCTTGAAAATAAAATATTAAAAAAATTCCCAGATACCATTCAAATTCAAAGGAAAAATAAAAAATCTGCACATGGATAGTAATTTAATAGAAGAAAACGATTTAACAGATCTTGAAGAGAATGATTGTATTGAAAAGGTAGCATTAATCCTACGAAAAACAATTTTAAATATTAATAAATTTAAATTAAAATCAAAAACTAAGGTGGAAGATTTAATTAATGGTGAGTGTTCCATTCCAGAGAAATTAGAGCGGTTTTATAAAGTCTTGATTGGAGGTAAAGATATTCGTCGAAGAAATGATGTCAATTGTTGACTAATTCAATGGCCTCAGACCCTATTTTTTGTGTCAAGAGTGGAACTGTTAAACTGTCTAAAATAACACTTGGTTTGACTATAAAAAGTCTTACAAATAGTCGAAAAGTTATTATTATTTTAAATAGATTTGGACATTGATGCAACTATTACACCCTGGAAGAATTTGAAACTGAAGCAACTATAGCATCTGTTGATTGTTCACAAATAAGTCCTCCTGACATTATCTATTCTCCATTATTATGTACAGGTGTGGCATTCGATAATTTTGATAGATTCGTCGATACCCTAAATGGAAAAGAAACTTTACACGACACTGTTGGAATTATATATCAAAATGTTGATAATAATGTCCAAGAAGAATTGAATGTGGATAATGCTAGTAATAATTCTAAAGAAACGCTACCAGGACCATAAAAAGAAAAAGAACCTTTGATGCTATTGTTCCCGATATGCTAAACGATTAAGGATGTCTGGACGTTTAAAACTGGTTGAGAAAGATTAATCTAATTTACCAGAAAACTTTACATTAATGCAATCAATTGTTCTTCTTCACTTAGTATCATATTTTTTTCATGTACCAAACACTCCAATGTGGACAGGTTTCAATTGTAATCTACTACCAGATAATAGCTTAAAACAAAGAGATTCATATTTAACACCCATGAATCTATCACCTATCAATACAGCTATTGTGATAAATACAATGGAACAGGCACAAGCAATAGGTAAAGAAACATATCTTCAAGTCACTTATGACTTGGCCATATCTAAAATTGCATTAAAAATACAAGCAATAGAGCAGCCATGATTTAATAATCTTTTGATACATCTGGGTGAATTTCACTTAATGATGGCTTTTTTTTAAATCAATTGGTACGTTTATTAATAGGTGTGGATTATCTCATACGATGATTAAAAGTAAAATCATAGCTAGTGGATCAGTTATCGGACTTATTGAAGGAAAACATTTCAATCGTTGCAAACGTCTGCATCCTTTAATGGCTCTAGGCTTATAAATGTTGCATTTTGATCAATTCTTAAAAACTAAAAATACTGAATTTGATTTTCTCAAAGAGCAGATTTACGACGATCTTTTAGAGTACCAAGACACAAATCTTCTACCCTCAATTAAGTCAGAGGAACTCTTAACTTATCTAAACTTTTCTCTTCATATAAACAACATGTAAATCGAATACTGCGAGGCGATCATGAGAAAACAGCTCATTACTACATGATTTTTATACAGTTGGTCAATTATTACTCACTTTATCAAGAAGCATACGCATGGGTGATTTTGAGATGTTTAAATATATAATTCCCAAAATAACTAATTTGTTTTTTATGGTTAATCAACAAAACTACGCTCGATGGTGTGTTAAATATTTGAAAAATTTAAATAACATTAACGAAACGCACTCAGGACTTTTCAAGAATACCAATAAATCTTACATTGGAGCAAACTAATAATGCTGATGAAGCTAGACGATTAAGTGGAATTTTACATTTTAGTAACTCTATAGCAGCACGTCAACGCTGGACAAAAAGCCACAGCATTAGAGCTGCGTGTTCTTGATGTTTGTGGGTTAAAACAATATCAAGACGTTATTGCAGATTTAAAATCTAGTAGAATAAAAATTTATGCAAAACCAGTAACAGATCTTGTTAATATACTTGAGAAAAATTTTAATCCATTCGATTCAAGTTTAGATCGAGATAATCTTTATGATATTGCTACTGCCAAGCCTACTACTGCAGGTGTTGCTAAATGTTTACTTAATATTGAAAAGAATGGCGATATTTTAAGAAAACAGTTTATCAACAAATGTGCTGATAATAAAAAGAGATTCAGAAAGATCTATTAAAAAAAATGTGCTTAACTTTGCTGCTGCTCCGAAAACAAAAAACTCACTCTTGGTAATAAAGTCGTTGAATTGAGAATGCAAAGAAACATATGTGATCGAATGTTGGAAATATCTCTAAGCCATAAGTTGATATTAAAAAACTACTTTCATTCCCACTTACGCCTTTGCCAACATCCATGTGTCATGCTGATGGAACTATTTGTAAAACATATAAAGCACAGTTTGTTGCAATAATCGAGAAAACAATGGAAGACAATATCAATAAGCATCCGTTGTGTTTCGACATAGCTATACTAGATGGCTTCTTCATGTTACACCAAATAAAAGAAATACCTCAAACCTTTAATGGGTTATCTAAGAAGTTCCTCAGCATAATAACTCAATTTAAAGCAAGTCGCATTGACATTATATTTGATCAATATTTTACACCCTCAATTGAAAAATGTAAGCGTACACCTAATCAAATACGACCTCATAACTTTACTGCTCAGCTCAAAAACATGCAATTCAAGGAAGCTCTAGTTAAATTTTTTATTAAACACTGGTCTACTGACAACATGGCACCTTCTATTGCTAATAAAACAATTTACTTAAGTTTAAACGAGTGTTACTGCTATCAGGTTAAAGATAATAAGGTAATTATGACCAAGGATGATTTATTATCATGTGAAGAAGACGAATAAGCAGATTTTAGGATTATATATCACATTTGTTAAATTTATTTTGAGGCTGACGTTGTTATAAGGTGTTCGGACTATGATATTTTACTCATACTTCTTGGAAATATGGACCATTCAAGAGCTTCCCTAAAACTTTGAATTAACATGGGCGTTGAAAATCATCAACGATATGTAAACATCAATATGTATAATATTCTTGGTAGTACTATATCTAAAGCTCTACCAGGTTTCCACGCAATGACTAGATGTAATTTCACACCTGTATTTTTCCGTAAAGGCAAACTCAAGCCTTTCAAATTATTGAAAGAATCGGTAGATTATCAATTAGCATTCCAAAATCTTGCTACCGATGACGAAGAAATACTGAAGGATTCATTTCTCACCTTAGAGAAATTTATTTGTCACATGTATGGAATTAGATTTCACTTATTTTCTACTACTTATCGATCCAAAAATTTCAACGACAATTTCGAAAAAAAATTTAAGAATTTCGATTCATCAAGCCGACCTCCTTGTAAAGTTGAATTACAACAATATTTATTACGAGTTCGCTATATGATAAAGTTTTGGAGAAATGCTTACTTAAAATACCCCACGTCGTTATCACTACTAGCTTGCGGTGGGACAATGAACGACAACAAATATGACTTTGTTTAGTTCCTTGGAGACCAATTACCATCATTGATTGCTGATATTATAGTTCAAGGTAAATTTTATTAAAAAAAATTTACCAAACACGTAACAACTTACTTACATTCCTTAATTTAATTAGTATTTTTCTTAACAGATAGTCAAGTTTTAGAAAACAACGATATACCTGAAGACAACTCTGTCAATGATGAAAGCAATGATCACAATGAAAGTAGTGACGATGATAATGACCTTAAAGATGCTTTATTTTAATATTACACCATAATAGAATAAATAAATTTAATTATAATTTGTATGTGATTGAGAAAATATTTAAAATAAAAAATTGAGTTTTTATTTTGCAAATACCATGTGTTATTAAATTTTTCATTTAATTTTATTCTTTCTGTGATTAAATTCTAATCTTTAAGTAATAACTTATTTCAAATATTTTTCTATCTCTCTCTCTCCTTACGCTTCCTGTTGCAGTTATATCTCTCGCGGAACCGACTCATAACTTACTGCACTTTCCTATAGAGACGAGACTTAAATCGGTCTGGCTCTAATTAAACAACAGAATATCTGTATGGCAAATTAATTTAAATTCTTTAATAGCATCACTATATCATATTAAAATTTCAGCTATACTAAAATGGTCTGAATTTTTTTTTTTATTAATGAAATGGCATCTGGCACGGAGTTAGCAACATCAAAACTGTATGGCACGTTACATTTATATTGGTGAAAGGATATAGAAAATTATGAAGAAAAAAAAATCGACCTAAAATGATTTGAAAATACGTAATTTGTACCTGTACAAATAGGATGCGCAGAAGAAAACGCAACCACTCACAGCAGCCAGATGTGCCGTATACCTACCAAGCTTCAATAAGAAAATAAATATCAAAAGACCTATCTACCTAAAATTCTTGCTTGGAAACGTTGCTAGCTCTCGTACTAACAGGTTTTTTGTTTGCAAATGATGAATTTGTAAAGCTTTCGGCTCCTGTATGAGCCTTCCTCAGTACTTTTATTTTTTTATTCTGTTTTTTTTATAATAATATAGTTATTTTATTTTTACTAAATTTAAAAAAATAATAAAAAATAGAATACAGAATGAAAAAATAACAATACCGAGGAAGCCTCATACAGGAGCCAAAAACATAACAAATTCACCATTTACCAACAAAAAAAACCTCTAGTTTTACTTTAAACACCTACAATCTAAGAAAACCGAAATCTGAATATAATTTACAGTGTTGGCCATAATTGGTGAAACATCAGACATTGTGCTCTATCAGACAAGTACCCAAAAAAGCTCGAACAGGTCGATTTTGTTTTTTAAATACATATGTTTCGATAAAAATATATTTTTAATGACGTCATCACTAGTTTTTTCAAATGGCAATAATATTTATTTGATAGTACCTCTAATGGCGAGTGCCCCTAAAATTCCAATTAAAAATGCTGGTCGTCCAACTATTTATTCTTTAATGTACAGGTAAATTTTGGTTTATTCAAGGATAGCGGACAAGACATAATATATTTTTTGTTATCTTACATTAGTAACTAACTGAATCGTTAAAATACAAAGTGATTCCAACATCTACAAATCACCCTTGAATTATGGCAACAATACAATTTACAAATGTTTTAATTGAACAAAATTAAATAAACCTAGTATCCACCAATATTAACAATAATAATTAAAAATTCTCTAAATATACTTATGTCCTTTCTACGGACAATACACCAAACAAGTTCGGTTATTGCTCTTCGACACAAACCATTTGAATTTTTTATTGTCACAACATCCTTTCCCGGATGTAACATAGTAATTCTAGCTATTTTCCACTTAAGAGGTGGCAAATCTTTGTCTTTAACGACCACCAAGTCACTCATTTAGATATTTTCAATAGTTCTCCATTTTCTTCGTTAGACAAATACTCGCGAAACCACTTCTTCCAAAAGCTTTGGACGATTTGAGAGATCAACTGATAACAATTTAACCTTTTAGTGTTGATGTATGTCAACTCTTCTTGGGGTGGTGCCAATAAAGACGTTCCAATTAAAAAATTCCCTGGGGTGAGCACCTGCAAGTCCTCTGTATCTTCCGTCAGAGGTACAAGCGGTCTTGAATTTATGCAAGATTCTACTTACCGACTGGCTATCACACGATCGTTGGGCAAATCACCGACGAGCTGATAAAAGGTTTAAGGTTTAGCCCTTGCACAGGTTATACATATTTGAACCATATTTTTTATAACCGTTTTTCTCGAAATTATCCAAAATTTTTGACGAAGATGTGCTAGTAAGGTTTGCGATCCTGCATGTAATAACCTCTCATCTTCATAATTAATTAATAGTTTAGTAAACTTATTCTTATCAGATAATAAAGTAGGATGTTTTTGTTCAAATTGTAAATTAGAATTTGCTAACCTTAGGCCCACCCTTAGAATACCTTCGTTATCCAGAAATGAAACGTTAAAAGCTTGCTTACCGTAGGAATATATTTTAATTTCTATAATAGCCTAATTTCAGTTTACCAATATTGGCTTTACGACACCTTAACTAACACAATAATGCAAGATTTCAATTATTCCCGGTTAAGGATCCAGTGACTCTTAATGTTTTGGGTTTCCTGCAGTTACTCATGATTCGTAAACAATAACTCAAAACCCTTTGCAATTTAAATAAATTAGAATATCCTTCAAATATATCAAGACTACCATCTTCTAAGAATACCTTTCCAATTGTTCTTTTTTCAGATGTATCAGGAATTTCAAACTGTTTTTGCTTAAGCCAATCTGCTGTATCTTTATAAAGCCAATCTGAACCCCGCCACCATAATTTACAATGTTTTAACTGCTCTAAGTTAATACCTCATGACACGACATCTGCTGAATTATATCTGCTGATGCAACATGTCTCCATATAAAACCCTCAGTAAGACATTGAATTTCTGATGTTCTATTGGCCACGAATGTCACCCAATCAGTTGGTTCTCCCGCCACCCATGATAATACTATGGAAGAATCACAACAGAATATTACCCTATTGATATTTATGTTTATTGAGTTTTACTACTCTTGCTAATTTGGCCGACAGAAGCGAACCACAAAGTTTCAGTCTAGGTAATGAAATTACCTGTAGAGGTATAACTCTAGATTTAGAACAAAGAAGTTTGAATTCGTACCTATCTTGTGAATTCGTAGTATGTTTGTAAATACATGCATCTTAAGCAGGTGTAGAAGCATCACTATAACAGTGTATTTGAATTTCTCTGACTTGACTGCAAAAGACGTATCTCCAACAAATCCAATCCGCTAATTTGCACTGGCGTCAAAAACCACCCGTAACTCTGTAGTCAATGACATTTCCTTGATTACACAATGATGAGGAAGATAACAAATGTTCTAATCGCCCCTTACATCAGCCCCTGCAACGTCTACCTTTGAAGCATATCCCATTTTAACGTATTCACTGATAAACTGATAATACTCTTTTCTTATGCCCTCATTCTTAGTCAGTTTTCTTTCTAGTTGAAAAAACCTTTTTAGCGTGATGTCATACGACTGCTCTAATTCTTAAATACCAGATTTAAATGGAAGTGCCACCACAAAGCTTTCACTACTCTCTCTAAAAGTATTTGCTCTAAAGGACTTTTCGCACTCTTCTTATTTTGTATATTTCTTGACCAATGGAACCTCCTTCAAACTCCAAAATTTCTCTAAGTAGTCACTTACGCTACCATTTAAAACAAAGTTACATGCTCTTACTTTACTCTTTTTTCCTATTTATCGACATAGTCACAGGACCTGTTACTATCTAACCTAACTTTGTATTTTAAAGTATGGTCCCTCCATTATCCAACTCAATTTTTTCCATCCCTAATAAATATACTGCTACCTTATCTACCTTATCACCGTCTCCAAACTCTTCATCTGCCAAACAAATTCTACTTGGAACTTGTAATACTTGAGAATCCACGTACATTGAAGGTATATTTTCAGAAATGTTGTCCATTAATAAAAATGAGTCCCTAAACCTTATAGTATTAACACTTGAATGAAAGACAGCGTCTGTTAAGTATTTAACCTCTGTACAACCATACACGTTATTGTAATTCTAGTTTTTCTTTTTGGTAAGTTTAGCCTCTCCCATAATTCACTTGTCATAAAATTTGACATGGATTCGTCATCCAGTACAGCCATACACCAGTTTGTTACCCAAGATATCTTCTACAAAAACTACTGGTGTTGACAATAACAGTTGTGACTTATTTCCTAGGCATATCTTTTATGTTACCCGTAAATTCTACCGTTGTTTCCTTTGTTCAATATTTCGGTCCAACTCAGTCAAATTCGAATTTATTTCCTGAACTACAATGAGCTGCCTCCTTTTCTCCCGTTGAAATGTGTCGTTTAGATTGCAACAAACTATCATGTCTTTTACCACAAACCCTATAACCTACACTTTTAAAAACTTTGAACCATGTGTCTCGGTCTCAATCAATTACAGCATAGGTGAAGTTATTGAACTAGTTTCCTTTTTTGTAGTTCTGCTAACTCTAAAAACCTTTTACAATTATTAGTCTTGTCACAGGCTCGGCAAACCTGGTTTACTTTGTTCATACTAACGAATGATTTTAAAAACCTGTCAGACTTTTTTACTCCATGATTTGTTGATCTCGCTACTCTTTTACTATTGTCTGAATCCAGTCGCTGAAATTTATGCGAAAGAAACATTAAGAATGCATCTAGCTTTACGAAATCGTTTTTTCCATTCACTTCGTGTGATATTATCTAGTTTCATTTCAAATAAATAAATATTACATCCCAATTTTCAACCGGTATATCTAATGTTTTTAAAGCACGAAGATCTTTTTTATTTGGTTATAGAATTTCCTTAATTAAGTACCTGATTGCTTATTTATAACTGGAAATCCTAGTAAACTATCTAAATGACTTAAACCAATAACCTTTTATAATAACTTCCAAGCTTCAGTATAATTGGTAGAATTCTCTAGCCACTGGATTGCCTCAGTAGCCCACCTTTTAATGCTTGTTTTAAGTAATAAAACTTTTGAGTTTCCCCTAAGTTCGGATTAAAATATACTACCGCCTTGGAAATTTCATGAAATTCTAACCAAGTTTCGTATGAACCCCAAAAAAGTCGGAATTTCTACTGTTGGTAGTTTTATATCATTTGCACTCAAATTAGATGTTTTATTGTTTCTACTAGAACCAGCTAACAGTAAATTTAAATTATGTATCAGATGTATCAATTTGCTCTTTAAAACTGAATATCTTCGAATCGTTCCCTCGCATAAGTCTTTATCCTCTTTATCAATAGTGAAATTATAATTGAATGTTTAGTTTAGGGTAAGTTGAACCTATATAAATTTTCTTTTATTTTTTAATTCCTTTAAAGCAACCAACTCTTGAGGAGACATCTGACTGTTACCTTTAGCCATTTTTATAGATATTTTATAAAACTAATCAAAACTTATCAAACTTGTACCTGAAACTATAAAACATTGCTAAAACTGCTTTATTCAAATACCTGTACCAAACTCTATCTATATGTGTTCTTCTACCTGAGACTTGTGCATTTTCCAAGTAGTTTCTCGCCAATTCCCAATTCAGAAATCCTCTTGTCCATTGCTATTCTTCCCCAAAACCATAGAAAACATTAACGGTAGGGATGCCTATCTCAAAAAATCCAATTTTCTGATTACTTCCAGTGAATCAGTATCCGGCTCAAAGGGCCAATGTAATGGTTAATGCCCCTAAAATCCCAATTAAAGATGCTGGTTCGTCCGCTTATTTATTCAGGTAACTTTTGTTTCATTCAAGGATAGCGAACAAGACATAATATAATTTTTTTATTATCTGACATTAGTTGTCAGACCACCGTAACTAACGGAGTCGTTAAAATACAAAGTGATTCCAAAATCTACAAATCAAAACAGTACCAATTAAAATGGCACATTTTTTCGGGTAAGGACATCAAATATCGTGGTACATTTTCAAAAAATCTTACAAAACGTTATTTAGCATTCGTAAGAATTACTAAATCATTTTTTTCTCGTAAATATTCTTATGTAACATATCACGAAATTTGGCATCCCCATGCACAAAAATTGATCTTTTATCATATCTTAAATAGTGATATAAAAAACGTAAAAAAATTCTTGAAAAAAATGATTTTGATTTGAGATGTGCATTTCTTGATATATTTATATCATTTTATGAAGAAACTAAATTTGATGTTCGGCCAAGCTCTGAAGAAAATGGTGTCCTCGGCTTCAAAGCGGTAACGCCATATAGGTATACCGCTGACAACAAAAAAACTTAGCGGCCGTCAAAACGGCCTTTGAACTATCCCGCAGCCCCGGCCAAGTGTGGCTCGAATTTAGTTAGTCATAAGAATTTTAATAAAAAATTATAAATAGATAAAATGATCTAGGTACTACATAAGTTGTGCTGAACAATAAGTCGACTATAAAGGAATAAAATTCTTTGTATATTAATCTAGTTGACTTTAATACGTTAGTAATTTTTCGATAGCTTACCTGTAGTAATGAACATTATTTGTGTAGCAGCTATTACATGTTAGTCTAATCTTAAGTCAACTCGGTAGCTGGGGAAACGTAGATTGAAGGAATAATGACATTAGTTGTGAAGTATTAATAAAATCGTAAAAATCATTTTAACATATATTTTATTGGTACAATTTGGTGACCCCGACAATAAAGATGCCTACAAATAGACAACGCCAGAGAAGTCCATTAAACAGCCAGTAGCAACAGGAATATAGTCCGACAGTTTTAAGTTCCAATCCGGAAACTACCGGAATTTTGGTCACGGGACCCACATTTATGGTTCGCTCAAGTAGAAGCAATTTTTTTAACAAGAAACATATTCGATCCACTAACTAAATATAACTACTTAGTAGCGTCATTAACTCCAGAAATTGCAACAGAAGTACGGGATATTTTATTAACAGCACCAAATAATGAGTCGTACTTAAATCTTAAACAAGAATTAACAAAACGGTTTACTTTTTCTGATACAAAAAGGTCCAATTTCTATTGTCAACCTCAGAATGCGGTGATCGAAAACCTTCTCAAATTTTAAGATATATGCAGGAACTCCTAGGATCTGGTTTAGAGGATAAAATACTTTTCAAGGAATTATTTCTACAACGTTTACCTTCTGAAATACGTCTCGCATTGACAGCCCACAAAGAAACAATGGAAATTAACAAACTGGCCGATATAGCAGACAACATGCTAGAAGCTATTGAAATAAGCGAGGTTAATTCCATCAAAAGTACATCAGATACTGAGCTCAAAAAACTTTCTTTGGAGGTTAACGAGCTAAAAGCAATGGTTCAGCAAATGGGCACAGTCCACCTAAAAAAGATCGCGGCGACGGTACTTTTTGTTGGTACCACTTCAAATTTGAAAGAAATGCAAGAAAGTGCGTACTACCTTGTAACTGGCAAGAAAAAAACGACAATACCAGCAAATAACGACGACGAATTTAGCTGGATTTGTTCACAACAGTCGTCTATTTTTTATCAAAGACTTTTTAACCAACAAATTATTTTTAGTTGATACTGGTAGTGAGGTAAGTGTTTTGCCACCCAATGCAGTAGATTATATAAATAAACAAGTTTATACATATTTACAAGCTGCAAATCAGTCAAAAATATGCACATATGGATATAGGCCGTTGTCTTTAGATTTTGGTTTAAATAAAATCTTTCAATGGAAATTTATAGTCGCAGATGTTAAACAACCGATACTCGGAGCCGATTTTTTAAATAACTTTAATTTTTTAGTTGACATGCAAAATTATAAACTTATTAGTTCTATAGAAATGTCAACAATAAATGGAATTAAATCTAATAAAAAAACTTTAAAATGTACATTGGTAACACATAAAATTTCACAAGGTATTGAGCATTTACTAACCTTACATCACAAGATACTTTTTCTGGCGTAAAACACAACAGTTCGCATTTTATAGAGACAAAAGGTCCGCCAGTTTACTCTAAACCCCGTAGGTTACCACCAGAAAAGCTTAAAATTGCGAAACAGGAGTTTGAGAAACTATTAAAGCTAGGCATTATAAAACCTTCTTCTAGCAATTGGTCTTCACCTCTTCATATGGTTTCAAAGTCGAATGGAAGTTGGCGACCATGTGGAGATTATAGAGCGTTAAATAATAATACTATACCAGACAGATATCCTATTCCTCATATACATGACTTTGTTTCGCAACTTCATGGCACCTCAGTATATTCGAAAATAGATCTTATTTGAGCCTACCATCAAATTCCTGTAAATCCTACTGATATTCCAAAAACTGCTATATGCACTCCATTCGGTCTTTTTGAATATGTCATAATGCCATTCGGGTTAAGAAACGCAGCTCAGACCTTTCAGAGATTTATGCATGAGATTACTAATGACTTAGATTTTTGTTTCGTTTACATTGACGATATTCTGATAGCAAGTAAAAACGTGAAAGAACATTTCAAGCATTTAGAAACACTTTTTGAAAGGCTCGTTAAGTATGGTATCTTGATTAACATAGATAAATGTGAATTTTCTTCACCGGAATTAACATTTCTAGGACACAGGATAAGTGCAAAAGGAATCGAACCTTCCCAAACGAGAGTAGATATCATAAATAACTTTGTAAGACCGAAAACTATTAAAGAACTTAGGAAATTTCTAGGTATGATTAATTTTTATCATCGCTTTATACCAAAATGCGCAGACATTTTACGTCCTTTAAATATTTTGCTTTCTGAATCGAAATCAAAAGCGGATGAAAATAAAATAATAAAGTGGAAAGAAACAACCATACACGCATTTGACGAAATTAAACTAACTCTATCAAAGCAGTGTTTATTAATTTTTCCAATACAAGATGCCGAAACAAGTATCATGGTTGACGCATCGGGTTCTTCAGTCGGTGTCGTTTTACAGCAAAAAGTTGATTCAAATTGGTGTCCACTATCATTTTTTTCAAAAAAAATTACTCCTGTCGAATCTCGATATAGTACATTTGGACGGGAACTATTAGCAGTGTATTTAACTCTTAAACATTTCCGTTACTTTATCATACATATTTTAACAGACCACAAACCTTTAGTTTCTGCGATTACCTCAGCATCACTAAAGTATAACCCAAGAGAAATTCGACATTTAGATTACATCGCTTCATTTACAACAGATATTAGATACGTCAAAGGCGTAGATAATAAAGCAGCTGATTTTTTAAGTAGAATTGAAATTAACTCAATAGATTATGCAGTTCACGAGAAAATAGACTTTGGTAAATTAGCTGATAGTCAACAATGTGATACAGAGCTTATGAATCTAATATCTGCAAATACTACTTCACTTTTGTTTAAAGAATTCACCTTACCCTTTTCCTCAAAATCTATTATTTGTGACGTTAGTCAAGGAAAGCCAAGACCATGCGTAACAAAAGAATATAGAAAAGTAATTTTTGAAACTTTACATAACCTATCACATCCAGGGATTAAAACAACACAACACCTTATTAAATCCCGTTATATTTGGCCGAATATTAATAATGATATTAAAAGCTGGGTAAAATGTTGTCTCAACTGTCAAAAACATAAGGTTACAAGGCATACAAAATCACAGTTTGGTGAATTTAGTTGTCCAAACAACCGTTTTGAAAATATTCATATTGATATTATCGGTCCCTTACCTCAATGTATAGGATATTCATACATACTTACTTGTATCGACAGATTTACCCGCTGGCCAGAGGCTTTCCCAATGGTCGACATTTCAGCTGCAACTGTAGCAAGAACATTTATTTCCGGTTGGATATCTAGATTTGGAATTCCCAGTACGATAACCACCGATAGAGGACAACAATTCGAATCAAACTTATGGAGAGAACTGTTAAATCTCATAGGTTCTTGCAAAATTCGTACCACCGCCTATCATCCATTGTCTAATGGTATTGTAGAGAGATTCAATAAACAAATTAAAATCTCTCTAAAATGTCAATCGAAACGACAATGGCTTGATGCGCTTCCCTTCGTTTTATTAGGTATACGTAATTCCCTGAAGGAAGATTTGGGATGTACACCCGCAAAACTTGGTGCATTTTTTGAAAATTCTACAGAGAGTTCTTCCACATTATTTGCAGATCAATTAAAATCGTTTATGAGTAATTTAAAATTTATACCGTCAAGGCAAAACATACGTAAACATATTTTTGTCTCCAAAGATCTTAAAACTTCTACGCATGTTTTTATAAAGAACGAAAACCGTAAAACTTTTGCACAGCCTGTTTATGATGGTCCCTTTAAAGTAATCTCAAGAAACGAAAAGTTTTTTTGTGTTAACCTTAAAAATAAACCGACAAATATTTCCATTGATAGATTGAAACCTGCCTACTATTCGATATAAATATTGATTGCCAAAACACTTAATTATTATTATTATTTATTATTTAGTTAATTAATTGTTATATTTTATAATTGTTGTGATATTATAATGTTTTTTTAAGAAGGGAGGTAGTGTAGCAGCTATTACATGTTAGTCTAATCTTAAGTCAACTCGGTAGCTGGGGAAACGTAGATTGAAGGAATAATGACATTAGTTGTGAAGTATTAATAAAATCGTAAAAATCATTTTAACATATATTTTATTGGTACAATTTGAATCCTATATTAATTAACTCTTTAGTATAAGTTTACTGGTTTCATAAAACTAAAGAAGTGAAATAAAAATTAAATATATTAATAAAAATAATAAACAAGTAACTAACACCAGAACCAAATAGAAATGAAAACACCAATAGAGTACTCGTAGAATTTAAAATTCATACTTTTATATTATTATATTTAAATTTCTTCATATTAATCAATTAGCTTATCATGTCAAATGAATATATGTAAAAATATATTTTAATTATTAAAAAGTACATAATACCTTACACTAATGACATGTTAAATTAGTATATTATGCAACGATCATGTAATGATGGTTATTAATACACGAGCATTAACCGGGATACGAAACGAGCCAAAGGCGAGTTTCGTATGGTTTATGCGAGTGTTTTAATAACCATTACATGAGAGTTGCATACGCTATTTTTTCTACACCCGATAAATAATCAAGACCTATAAATATTATATTTATATTGGTATTGAACACAATAACAGTAATTACTCGTATTTCTATAAAAAATTCTACAAAATTGTAATTAATGGTATTACTTCAGGTATTGGTATTTCCCTAGATTTTTGCGGTAAAATATTTTGTACTGTATTTTCTGCTTTCTCCGATATGTGTGGAGGAGTCTTCTATATCGCTAATATCAGACATTTTAATATTATAATTATCGAAGTTTAGCTACCTACGAAAATTTAATACGTTTTGACAACTAAAATAATTACATAGGAACCTAGGACAAACGTCAAACAGCATGTTTGATTGAAAAATTGTAGGTTTCTATTGATTAAAAATCTGTATCGTAATGAAAAATCTGTATCATAATGGGTATCATTATGAAACGGATTATGGGCATATAAGTGCATTATTATAATACGGGTGTAGAAAAAGTATATTTTGAATGTGTTGAGAATGATCCGATTGCCTCAAGAGAATATGCATTGAAATATTCTCAGCGAATTAGACAGTCAACAAAAACATTAAAAAATCTGGCAAATCGTTTAAAAGAAATTGGGTGTGTTCAACCTAAAAAAGCTATTCAATGACGTCGAAGAAGCATAACTCAAATTAACGAAATGAATATATTAGCATACGGTGCTGCAAATCCTCATATAAGTGTACGAAAAATTTCTTCCAATTTAGAACTTACTAGGTACTGCGTAAAACTACATCGTCACCATTCATACCATGTAGCCCTTCATCAAGGTCTGAAAACGATAAATTGCTGGATTATTGTAATTGGCTTAATAATATGCTTAATGAGATTCAACAATTTTTATCACTATAATGTGGTCCGACGAATCTACAGTTTTCAGTAAGAGATCTGTAAACAAACATAATATGCATTACTGGTATTGTTGGATTTGTAGGTTTCTAACAATTGAATCCAACACAAAGTATAAGTACGGCCCTAAGGCGCGCTTACCAAATGGACTGTCTCCTGTCAGTGCTAGCTGCAACCATCTCCATATGAACAATGAAATACTTTGTAAACAATAATTTATTGTGCAAAAACGCTACACGACAATTTTTAACTTTGTACATATTTACATTATTTTTATTTAACTATCTACAATCTACATGCTTAACACTGCATCATTGCAGGTGTAGTTTGAAATTTTAGATGGTAAAATTATAGATACTATTATTATTAATGAAAATTTAAATGCTGGGCGATATTTAAGATTACTGAGAGACGAATTGCCTGTTTCATTAGAAAATTTTTCACTAGAGGTACACCGTATTATGTGGATACAGCAGGATGGCTGCCCAGCACATTATACAAACGACGTAAAATACTTTTTAAATCAACTTTTCGGAATAGGTGGATTGGAAGAGGTAGTCTATTTTCATGGCAACCAAGATCCTAATCATATTAGATTTATATTTGTGCGGTCGACTTAAAGATTTAGTTTATCAAACTCAGCCTGTAAGTAAAGAAGATTTAATTCAGCGGATACAAACTACAATTGATCATATTCCTAAGTCTGAAATAGACGCTGCTGTCAATTCGACTAGACTAGATATTTGCATTGATAAAGATGAAAAAACAATTTGAGCACCACCTCTAATTCTGGTAATACATTTTTTTTTGTTGAATTAGACCTTTTCTACTAAATTACTCTTTTTCCTATTTTGTTATTTTTTTTGTTGTATTAATATTATTCAATTTTTATTTCGCAATTAATTTCATTAAACCAGTAAACTGAAACTAAAGAGGTATCTAATTAAAATCGGATTTTAATAATGTTTCGTGTTAATCACTACAGCTAAGCTATCGAAAAATTGCTAACACATCCAAGCCAACTGGATTAGGTAATATATAAAGAATTTTGTTTATTAATATCTATGTGGACTATTTACCGTTAATAGATTTTTGCTTATATTCCGTTAGGAAAAAGATAAGACCCGGTTTATATTGTTTCTTGTCAGAATTGAATTCTCTTTCCAAATTACGTATAAAAATTATAATATTCCATTTAAAGTTTTAAAGAAAACTTCAAAAAAATTGTTACTGTTTAAAAAAACGCCACCTACTGATCGTTTAAACAACTGAATCAGAACTATATTAAAATATTTTACTAAGCAATAAATTTGATTTTAATAGATACTAAGTTTTTAAAAATCTGATAAACGACACCGTAGTTATGATAATTTTATTAAGTTGCCCCTAGCAGTTACGTTATTGAATAGAGCAAAAAGTGTTGGATAAAACTTTTGTAATATTTGCTCAAAATTACCGTTTTTTGAAAGAAGAAAAGTAATTTTTTGCCTTACCATAACGAATTGAAATAGAAAGTTGAAAATAATTTCCAGTATTTTCTCTTGATCGACTTTGTTATAAAAAAATTTTCAAATCCGTAGGATCTTCTCATGTAATATCACAAAATTTCTTTAAAATGTCTTTTTTTAATATAGAAATTATTTTTAGCCAAGAGGAGATTAATGGTTCTAGTTATTCTAGAAAATTTAATTTTGTTTTTAAATGTGATGTGTTTATTAAAATCATTTATATTAAAATTTTGTCTTACTTACATTTTAGGTTGGTACACCTTTCTCTTCTACCTTATTTTGTTGTAACAGCTTGACAACCTTTTCAATAAACAGTATAATATAAATCAGAATTTATAAAATGTATAAATTGGTGAAATCATTTTATTTGAGTTGCTAAATACCATAACAATATGTATTTTCATAAACTGCGACTGCAATTATTATACATACTCGTTTCATCTAAAATTCTCTTCCTGTGTCTTTCTTTTTCAGAAAGTTTAAAGATATTGTAGAAATTATAAAATATTCAGTTTAAACCCAATATTTTTGTAACAGCTTTCCTTAATCCAGTAAAGCACATTCTTGTAGTTGCACGTTTGTCGAAACCTACAACTTCTCTTTAAGAAGAAATAATTAAAAGATACAATAATCAATCCTGTCTGGATTTAAAAAAAAATGTAGTAAACGAATAATAAATTTAACTTTTTTCCATTGCAACAATGTTGAATAATGACCATTCTGCATTATTATGATATTCCATTATTCTTCAATACTGTTTACAATATAAAAACAATCGGTAACAATATTTATCGGGATCTTTAATCGAAAAATATTTTAAAAGTATCCAATCAAAATTTAAACAGTACGAACAATTAAACAATAAAAAACCGAATAGAATTAACATTGAAATCGGAAAAAAACTATTTACCATTGTGGATAATAGTAAGACCCATGTGGCGCTCGTGGAGGGACAACAATAGCTGATACAGGATGTTGAACAACTGGTCCATTAAATCTACCATCAGGATTGCTTACATGACTATGGCTGGAATTGGTACGCCTTACATTTCTCTGATAACCCAACCAATTACCACCTGTTCTCTGAATGGGATAAACCGGATATGATCGATTTTGGCGGTATTCAAAGGATCCAGGTCCTTGCTGCTTGACAGATTGGCTGTAGTAGGTAGGACGAGTTAAATGACTGTTAC
Source organism: Psylliodes chrysocephalus (assembly GCA_927349885.1). Classification (NCBI taxonomy): domain Eukaryota; kingdom Metazoa; phylum Arthropoda; class Insecta; order Coleoptera; family Chrysomelidae; genus Psylliodes; species Psylliodes chrysocephalus. The sequence continues at coordinate 5,829,440 of OV651816.1, read as the reverse complement.
TGACCTCAATTCTTTTTTTTCCTGTATCGTTATTAAGGTTTGGAGGTGGAGGAGTTCTGTCTCTGGAAACGCCACGTCGAAACTTCTTATCAGCCCTTTGGTCATCTCTGTTACGGAAAGATCCATTTCTAGGCGTTGGAGTAATCCTACGTCTTGGACTTTTACTGGGTCTTCTTAATGGAGATGTTTTCCGTTTATAGGAATTTTTGGCTTCGAATCGAATGTTGTTAAGCTTCTGCTTTAAACTTTCTTTTAACTTTCTAATTTCTATCAGTTCTTTATTTCTGTCATCTTTATTAGCTTCAATTTTTGACAATTCTAGTTTTTTCATTTTTTCGAATGATTCTCTTTCTTGATTCAAACGTTTTTGTTCTTGGCGGGTTTGTAACTTTACTTTGTTGAAATCTTCTTTCAAAGTTTGGTATTTTTTACACATTCCGTCATAAAGTCGTGTAGTTTCATCCAGACGCTGTTTTAACTTCTTGTTGGTTTGATTCAGAGAATCGATTTTGGTTTGCATTTGTTGTTTCGAATGATCATTATCTTTTTTATCACTTTGATTTTCGGTTTTTCTATTGTTATTACTATTACTTTTAATTTCAGTTAACACTGTATTGTTTACAACATACTGTTCAGTTTTATTTTCTTTATCAGCAACCTTTTTGGTAGTATTTTTTTTCTTAATTTTATCAGTTTTTGAGTCAATATCGGGTCTCTTTTTAGTAACAATTATTTTGTCGCCTTGAAGTAAAGATTCATTTAGATCTGAAATACATTTAGCAGCCATTTCTAGGGACTCCATAGATACATAAGCATAAAAGCTTTTGCCGTTGGTTAATATTTTTACAGAAGTTACTCTGCCAATTTGACTAAAGAACTTTTTAATAGCAGTTGCTTTAATACCATGGCGCAAGTTTGATACCCACACAAAATTTCCTTTTGATTTGGAATTCAAACTAGTTTCATGGTTAACTTTTGAACTAATGTCGTTTATTGGTTGAATGTTAGAAGTTACAGCCTCGTTAATATCGAAATATTTGTCAGATTTTTTTGATTCCTCGGCAAGTATTGTATCTTCAGTGCTTACATCAAGTTTTGTTACTATAACAAATAAGAAATTTTTGAGATGGCCAATTTAAATTAAAAAAAAATCCTTCGTGCTCACCATCGATGCTAATTTCTGGTATCTCGGAATCTTCTAATTGCAGTTTTAACAATCCATCCTCTGCAGCTTCATTTGACATAACAGCTTTTGTATCAGATTCGGATGTAATACTAGAATTCTCAATCATATTGAGCTAATAGCGTGGTACGTCTACAGACCTAAATACAAAATAAGAAAGGTTAATTCCACTAATTCCATAAATTTATTTGATTGAATAGTTGAAAATATATTTAAATGTCTGTAATTATGGCACTCGAATGTCCTGGAAAGATAACTGCTGTCTCCATATAGAATCGTGATAATAATACCGTCACTACCATGTTTGTATTTGAGATGCTGTGGCAAAACCAAACCAGGACCTTCTAGCTGAACATCAATATATTTGTACATTTTCCAAACAGACGATATCTTCTTTGTCCTAACAACTAAAGGACTTCTTTAATTTAAGGCTTTCTTAACTATATGACTGTTTTAAATCCAAGATTCCGTTTATAATTCTAATATTTTCAATCTTGATAATTTAGTAATACTTTCATATTTTAAAACAAAAACATACTTAATGGAATTTAAATGTATATGTTTTTATTCATGGAAGAGTATGAGTTAAATAGTTTTTAGGATGTAAATTGTAGATGAAATTATCAAGAAAAAAAAAATTAAATACAACCATCAATAAATACATAAATTGCTTGGATTTCAATATTTTTTTACACATATCTGCTCCAATACAAATGGTACAACCAAGTGAAAATATGTTTCTACTTTTCAACTTTGTTTCCCGGTAATTTTAACTTGATGGAAAAAATTTGTAATGTAATCTACATGATAAAAAAAATTCTTGTGCACCTTCGGAACTTGAGGTATATATTTTAAATGCTAAAAATTAGATTCAGCAAAAGATAATTAATATAGTCATGTTATTTAAATAGTCATTAAAACAGGCATTTTGTTTATAAAATTTATTTTATTTGACAAAAATTTTATAAATTACAAAACATTTCAGTACTTACGATGTTCCACAGACGGCAATGTACAACCTTCTTACCTAGAACAAAATAAAATAAAATTAGAAGAAAATATGGTTATGTTAATAACAAAATTAACTAGTTTTTTTTGTGTACCACAAGACCATAAAGCTAGAGAGACAAGCCGCGAGAGTCATATAATCTTTAAAGGCTGTAGTGCCTCTACGTTTTAAGCTCTAGCATTGAGTAATGGCTCTAGTAATCCTGAAGGACTAAGGTCTAGGTCAAATCAGAAGTTGCAGCCGAAGCTAATCAAATAAGGAAAAGGCCGTAAAAGATAATTTGGTCAATGCATACAAAATATTATTTAAATAAATATAAAAAGAATAATTCACAAAAAATGTTTCTAAAGTGGGTACTAAACAAGAGGACATTTTACTTTAGAAATATTTTTGGTAGATCATTCTATATTTGGGAAACAAAAATAAACTAGACACTTAAGGTTATTAGTTATTTAATAGTGGTTAATTTAAATTCAACTTTTACAATTCAACTAAACAACTTATCATAACATAAAACTGAAACTTGATGTCAGGATCATCGATTTATATAGGTTCCTTGAACCTACTAAAACCTTTTTGAATCGTCCAGATGTTTCTTGACACGAAATGACGTTTATAGACTATTTCCTCTTTTTCTTTTACTTGTGCTTTTTCCTTATGATGACCGCGGCACATTGTAGGGTGATAGGTGACATTTATTCAATGGGGATTTTCCGTAGCCGAATACTGACACATCTGAAGATTTACGTGACCGTTTAGAAGAAATGTAGCTTCATCCGAAAAAATCACTTCTTTAAAACATTAGATCTTTTAGTTTTCTATTATAATTTCGCAAAATCCAATCGTCTTCCAGACGCTCTTGACATAAAGTAACTTTTTTCTTTTTTAGCATTCTAAAAACTATTGAATTGTTGATGTTATAATTTACTGCCATGAACTATTATGGACAGTCTCGTTAAACGCTACTAGAATATTTAATTTGTTTTCTACTACTTTTATGAAGATCTCTTACATTACCTTACATGGTCCGTTTCTCTGAATTTTTTCTTATTCTGCTTACGGTGGATTGCAAAGTTGGTTCTCGGTTTGTATATTTAAAGTTGAATAAGCTAAATTAGATGTTTGGTCCATTTGTGTCCTTGTTTTTAATGCACAATCAATCATTATCAAAATTTGTCAATTCATTTCGTTTCAGTAAGCTTCATTTAATAAAAAGACGTTTTAACTATAATGTATTCGACTATATAAACCATAGAAACAGTATGAAGGCCAATATTAATATATTTCTTTGAAGTATATTTAAAAGTTCTTGTTTTCGATTATGTTTTCTATCCAAAAAACGATATTTTATGACACATTCGAATAAAAAACTTTTTTACATTGTCTAATGAAAATTTAACACATTTATTACAAGATTTATGTCCAGGGGGTCGATTCTCGACTTTTATTCCCATGGGAAAATAAAATTTTCCCATGGGAATTCAGTTTTCGTATTCTCGACATAAGCGGTGGAATATTTTCCAATGAGAAGTATGGGAAAATATTCCCCTGCTTACGAGCATTGGAAATTGTGTTTTCCAATGGGAATTGTACTAGAGTTTGCGCATTAAAGTCGAAAATTTGACAAAAGTCTAGACATAACCAAAGATTATTGGATATCTTGGATTTTTGGTGAAATTGTAGTTAAAACATTTTTTGGCATATTTACAGATTGATATTATTTTATTTATGTAGGTATAATATTTTTTCTTCTCTTTCACTAAGAAATTATATGAACTGATTTTCTTAAATCAGTCAGAAATTGTGGGAGCTGCTAAGGGACTGGCAAATAACACAAATTGAGAAATTTGTAGTAAATTTAATAAGAATTTCTTAGTTTCTCGAAACTTTCGTTGCTCTTCCATACAAAAGCTACTTTTTCTTTTTTCAACATGTTAAATGAAAAACTGGGAATAACTCAACAAGTTTTAATTATACATAATCGAATATTTTCACTTGTTCCTCGGTCATGCTAGGGATTGCTCGGCACGACACCTGCTCCAGCGTGGAGGCTCGGCATGTAACCGGTTACCCAAAAACCATAATAAATACAAATAATGCCAACAGTAAATTTGAAAATATCTTTAATGTTATTGGTTGTTTCGAAATATTCGTGGACTTAATATCAGACATACGTGAAACTACTATTCCGACAAGTTCGAGAATTGCATAACCTATTACCATGGGAATATAAGTAGTGGAATCTTTTCCCATGGGAAAATTTTCCAATGAACTCGAGAATCGAGCCCCAGAAATGTAATCCTTTCTTTAGATTATGTAAATAGAGACCTGTATATTTATATATAGGCTGTCCAAAGACGGAGAGACACTACCTGTATATGACAAAGCAATGAATGGATTTTGTTAAAATTGCTAAAACAAGTTATGATCTTTCTACCTAAAATATTCTGACAGATCAGAAGTATATATCAAATTTCTTATTTTTAGTGAGATGCCACTTCTAATATTACGGATACCGATGGAACATGAAATGATAGGATCGCTTTGTATAGTAAAGTGTATATAGCTTAAATTGGTAGAAAATAAAAAAAATTATTTGCAGAAAAATATGAATATTGTGCGCATTAAAATATTTATTTGCTTAAAGTAAGTTAATATTAGATTTTTATAATTCATTATGATTCATAATGATAAGGAAGGTATTTTATTGTACAGGGTGAGAAAAAAACACCAATTTTTAAAAAGGATGCATTATTTTGTATTATTTGAACTATATAATGAACTGGAAGAGCAAAGCAGATCATCAAAATCAAGCCATATAGCGAGGCGATATTTGACACGCTGACGCCCACACGTGCGTTTCGAAATAAGGGAACATTAGAATTAAATTTAACATTCAACTTCATTACCTTTTAATTTAAGAATATCACTTAAAAATGATTTTTAATTAATACGCAGCTAAAAGAAATGTTCCAATAATAATTATTAAAATACCACGTTATTAATAAAAATAGTATAACTTATCGTAGTACGCCCGTGGGAAAAATGACGTAGAATGCTTGAAATTGTAACGTCAAAATTGTCATGCGCACCGACCGTTTTTTTACCCATGTCGGCTTAGAAATTAGGAGTAGGGTTTATGTCATATAGCCATCCAGTTTAATATGAAGGTCGGTTCCTAAAATAAGTGGAATTCGTGTTTATTTCCCTATACTCATTTTGAACATCTCCGGTATGAGCAAAAATTATAGAACTGTTAATAGATTTTAGATGAAAAGGTCATAAGTCAGCTTTTACCATCGAGATAGAATGAAGTAAAGACGACATAAACACTACTTTGTGATATGACAGATGGACGCACTTCGACTGATGGAAAAGTGAAAAAATAACCACTTAGTTTCATATTTTTAAAATTGGGAATGTTATATATCGTGGATAGCAAATCAAAATCAGAAAGGCCAGAATTATCAGAAATAAGTTGCTAGAATAATTTCAAAATTGGGAAACAAATCTCAAAAATCCCCCTACAATTGGTTAAGGCCATCCCTGAATCCCATATACCTGGAGATTTGAATTTAATAATTTAAAAATTCGGAAAAAATCTCAAAATTTTCCCTACCAATTAATAAAACCATTCACCAAACCTCAAATGTGAAAACTTGGAGATTTGAAAAAAGCCTGACGCTCTGGGATTCAAACCCAGACATCTTTGTTATGTACACAAATGCCCTTACCGCTAGACAATTACACCATTGACTGTGCAGATTCCTAGATGGCAATTTAACGTGCTTGGCCAGAATTAGCATTGATTTTAATTTGAGTTTACGAGGAAAGTTTTGTAATCTTAATTAGAGCAAGATATTATATGCATAATTTAGATAATCCTGTGTCGAGTCAGATATGGCCAACTGATCATGATAATTTTTTCCGCTCGAGTAATTTATGAATACAAAAGAAAGGGGAGAATGCAAATAAATAACTGATTCTCATTCTTTCGAGGATTCATTTTTACGCAGACATTCCAATTTTGCTTCAATGGTAGATGGTGGACTATACATTTTTCAAAACAGTGCAAAAAAGTGTACTGTAATAAAAGTAACAAACGTACTCCTATTAATTGTTTTTTAAATTAACTTCTGCACTGAAAGGTTCGCAGAACAAACACAACTCATTTATACATAAGGCAGTTCAAAATAATAAATTTCCGATACACGTCGGCCATAACAACCTTGTATTTTTGACGTGATTGTTGAGGATAATGCGCATCGGATTTTTCTTTGTAACTAGTTTACTGTAAAAGCGTATTTTAATATACTTTATTCAACTAAAGATTCATATAGACTATACACTATGTCCAAGATTGGTGCTACATGTATTGCTATCTCGGTTATAATAGGAGCTACACAATCTATTAAATAAGCAAGCAATATTTCTCTGGATTCTATTACCATTTCAGAACTGCTATTACATTTTATCAGTTGTTTTTTGTTTTTGAAATAATCGCGAAAAACCAAAATAGTGTTTTTGACAAACCCCCGTATCTCAGTTATTTCATGACATACAGTATTTTGATTTAGACATTCAATGGGTACTTTAGTAAGATTGTTATAATAGTAAGTAAAGCAAAAGATTGTCCTATGGACGTCATATTGGATTTGTATTAAATTAAATAGCATTTTTATCCTCTTTTCAAAAATGCAACACGACATGGTACTTTCTTTCAAATTAATGCTGAAACACAGATTAACCACAACAGATTCGAAACCCGAAAAAAGATCAAAGGATTTTGAAATTAGATTTCTATGACCTTGGACTTTAAATGGATATGGCATAGGTGTTGCCAATTTTAATTATTTTCAATCAGTCTTACTAAATATGACTTTCTTCTAAACATGCGTTTTGGATGTCAGGGTTGGTTTAGGTAATTAATGGTTTAATGTATAGTAGCAGCACGAGTATGTTAAACCAGTTGACTATAGGAGTTTCATTTTTAAACATTTTAATAGAAAACGAATATGATTTGTATTAATATTTTCAAAATTTTATTATAGGTAAAAAGTCATAACAAGCAACGAATTATAATGTAAAGGTTTTAAAAATTTGTTAAGGGGACTTCATTAGCCATTAAATCCAGTTAAAGGCCTCCATTTTCCATTTAATGTGTTGAAATAAATTTATTGGCAATTATAATGGCCTATGATGTGAAGTTAATGGGAAATTGCAGGCCTTTTACCATAATAATACTGACTGCCAGATAGAATTCGATAGTGCCTTTTTTCGCAGCAGTACCGTTTGAAGTATAAATATAAAACCGAATGCATTCCAATATACCTAGAATATTGTAGACATTTTATTTAATTCAACTAAATAATATATAATAGAGGTAAAATGTCTTCTACAAAATGTATATTTATAAAATATTCTAAATTAATAACATGTATTAGTAAGAATTACCAGCAATCCGAAACTAGCCTCATTCCATTCGTTGAGTATGTAGCAAGTGATTATCGGTGTCTAGGGCCGCCGAGAGCCAGACCGGGCCCCAGGACAGGACAATTCTCCAGATCGAGCCTCGCGACAATTTTATAAAACATTAAATAACAAAAGGTCATCAAACAAAAAAGGTCCTCAATCAAAAATTTGTCCTCCTTCTTGAATTTCTCTAAAAAAAAAGGTCCTCAATCAAAAATTTCTCTCCTCCTCTAATTCTTGCATCCCTCAAAAAAAAAAGGTAAGGACTTCCCCCTCTTGTGTCAATTTCTGAAAGTAACAAACACCACCGCTGCCGGGCCCCCTTTATACCGCTGCCGGGCTCCCTTTATACCGCTGCCGGGCTCCTTTTATACCGCTGCCGGGCCTCATTTGAGCCCGGACCCCGGGAATTAGTCCCGGCTACCCCCCTCTAGTCGGCCCTGTCGGTGTCTCCATCTATGAACGCGGAACGGAACCCTCCTGGACTGTTGGAGGGTTGGGTCTGCGGCAGTTAAGAGCCTTTTGACTTTTACCTCGCTCTTACCCAATAATCAACCAACATAATGATGGGTCACTATCAAAAGGACAAAAGTAAACTTTTATTTTTTAATCCTCGCATTCATTTTTGATTCAATTACAGCTAAATGCAACATCCCGGTAATTCATTGTTTGTTGAGATACAATATAAACCCATCACTAACAAGTATACCAATACAACTTTTGTAAATAATTTGTGGTTTGAATACTTATTGCATACAGCCTATTAGCAGGAAATTACAATTCTATCGCCTGTAGCTAATAAAACAAATATTGAACAAATAATTTGGTAGGTTGGTACTTCTGAATTGTAAAGTATAATTCGATGAAAATGCAAAACAGAATATTTATTTATGAATATTCATTAAATTTGGTTTTAGTTTTATATCTATCAAATTCTGCATAAATTAATTAAAGAATCAGATCTAAAGCACTCATTAAGACATTACTAAAAATACATACCTTCCTATTTTTTTTGCTGATTTCTGAAATAAATGTTGCTGAATTTTATTAGGTAAAATATTCGAAGACGAATAAATAACTTTAAAAAGTAGGTAGTCTTTAGAAAAATGTTGACAAGGGTGTTTAAATCCTTGAACTGTATTAAACAAATTATACGAATTATTTCCAAGTGTGGGACAAAGTAATCATTTTCTATATTTTTCAAAAAATAAACATTCCATCTAATAAATGTACTGATAAAAACATTCTGTTGGTGTTTTTAGACTTCCAAATAATGATTTGATATCATAAGCTTTCAAATGAATAAAAATGTTGCTAATACCTAAAACGAAAGTTGCAGCTATGAATTCGAAGAAATTTTATACGTGTTCTAGATGCCACCACGACGTCTATTCTTCGTTTCACTCATGATTTATCTACAGAAGAAGACTAGACACAAATACACAATATTTTTGTCCAAAAATGCACACAACGCAAAGCGTCACGACCGGTCCTAATTGTCACAGAAATGTCATCTCGCTTACAGCATCCTAAGCAAGGTTGTCACATAAAAAATGCACGCGTTTTTTAAAGTGTCATTGATTGTCATTAATAAATATAAACTATAAACCTTTAAATGGTTTTGTATTATGTGTTATTTGTAAGTAACGTCTGTGGTAACTAAAAATGTATGTACATTTTCATTTGACTTAAAGTCCAATGTCACATAACATTTTACTAAATATTGCAACTTTGATTCAATTTTTCCTAGAAAATAGTGAATTATCAGCATTTTTTTTAATGGGTAATTTTTAGTGTATAATTTTTTTTCCAAATTCCGACGTACTTACAGCGTAGGAGAAAGAGAGGGAGTTTTCGCTCAGAAGCCAAGAGTTGACATATCAATAAACCTCTGAGCTCTCTGGCTACGATTTTCCAAGCAGAAGTGATTGCTATAGAATTGGATGCGAGAGAAATTATTAATTTTTTCTCCTCTAACAAGACTATAAAGATCTTTTCGGATAGACAGGCAGCCTTTAAGGCCCTGAGCTGCAATAGAGTTGACTTAAAGCTGATTTGAAACTGTATAAATACCCTTGAGTGTATCGGAGCCCGAAGTAAAGATATTTTGATCTGGGAACCAGTACACAGCGGTGTGGAGGGTAATGTAAAATTCGAGGGGCACGCTAAAGGAGAAAGCGAATCTGAGTTCGTAGGACCAGAGCCATATGTGGGCACTACAAAGAGCACTTCAAAAGGAATTACCTCAAAATGGACAGAATTTGTAACACTCACGAACTAGACATATATAACAGGGCTAACTCATTCGAAGGCGTTTATAACCAACCCTTTCATGAACGCCTCTGCTCATATTAGGTAATGGAGTAGGAAATATCCACGTATTTTTACGGGACTTATGCCAGGACATTGTCGTCTAGGTAACCAGAAGAGAAGGATTGGTGTGCAACAAACTTCCGACTGACGGTTCAGCAGCGCACAAGACGAATCCGCAGAGCACATTCTATGTACCTGCCCCACTTTGGAAAGCAATAGCTTCCAGATCTTCGGATTCACCCGAATGGAGCCTACCGATTTTAAATAAGTCAGACCAAATTCAACTGTCATCTTCATTTAAAGTTGTGGCTTATACGGTAAACTATAAGTTAGACATGAACCACAATAGATTTATCTGAGCCAGCGATGAGATCATTAACCTAATCTTACTGTAGGGGTGATATTATCATAAAAAAATTAATTTAAAATACATTTTTTAACTTTCTTATATTTCTAACATTAAAAAAAAATTACAGTTCATCATCTAGAGGCTTTCGACGGCTAGACAGAGAAAGCACTACTGACAGGCATCCCGACGGATTTACGCAATGAAAGTACACTCTGCGCATCAAGTATTTCACTATTTCATTCAGACGTAAATGTCAGATGTAAATTTCGCTAAAACATTTCTTTTATTTTCGTTTGTGTTTTTTGCTCATTACAGTTTAATAGAACCTAAGTATGGAGTTTAATAGCAAATTAAGAGGCCGCGTGATTAACAGTCAATCTCGCGAAATAATAGCCAATGTTATAGAGTTTATGAGAAGAGAAGGAAACTTTAATTCACCTTCAACACGATTTAAAAATGTAAATGATCGTGTTGCTGCAGCCACAGGAGTATCTAAAAACACTGTCGTCCGCATTTCTGGAGAGAAGAAAAGAATCGATAACCGTGAGATATCGGAATTTTCATCACCAAGAAAAACCATTAAAAAACCAAAAACAGTTAATGATATAGATGAAGCTGCACAATAATCAAATTTTATTTTTTTATTATTAGATAGCTATTTTTGTTTCTGAGTTGTGTTCATTTACAGGCTCAATTTTTTTCCGTTTCTCCTTTTTGATTTTATATGGGGTTTCAAGTTGTTTTTGACTTATTTCGACGTAAATCACAACAACACACTTTTTTAATAAAGCAAACAAGTGTTAAGAGGTATATGTACGTGTAAACTACAATTACAAAAAATTGATATGAAACCCATGAAACCACCAACAAAAATGTAAAGCTAGCTTCCGTACTAGAACATGGTGTCATTCGTCGAGATAATTTATCGTTTTGTTTAATAGATCAAGAAATGTAAATATTCCCCTGTTATTTTTTATAAAATTATAAGAGAAATAAATTTTTTTCTAAATAGTATAGTTTATTATTTTGTAGAAAAACAAAATTTCGAAAATTTTAGTAATGTTACAGAAACAACCGTTATTAATAATAGGTACCATTTTCCTTAATAAGGTAGAAATAAAATATAAACTATTTCCACGATTTACAAAGGCCTACAAAAAGTATTTTCCGCTATCCTATAAAATTTATATTTTCTGACACAATTTCAAAAGGTTGAAGGAATTCCAAAACACCTTTTATGGCATAATAATTATTTTCAATTCTACATACTATCTTTAGCTGCTTTTAAAAACGTTCTAAGAAAGTCCAATCAGACCAATTTAATCCCTAAACTATTCCACACTTTTAAAATTTAATTACCTAAAAATATTAAAAACTATTTAAAATAACTTGTTTAGCAGATTGCACAATAGCTATCTTAGTCACACGTAGCGCGTTCTCTGTCTGGGCGTCGAACACCTCTAGAAATTTGATGAACTGTATCGGGGATTGAGCCCGCGTCACGAAATTTAAAGTTGATAAAGTTAAACTTTTTACTCTCTAGATCGTGAAGTCTTATGCCAAATTAATTAATTAATTAATCAAATAGGGGGGTGGGTGGCTCAGTGGTAAAGCCTCTGCCTGTGGATCCAAGGGTCCCACGTTCGAATCCCACCGTTGGCCGGAATTTTTTCATTTAATTTAATTATTTAAAATTAATTCTGATGCCTTGGTAGGATTCCCCACTCGACCATTCACTATTGGGTTCTAATTAACAGTAATGTTCCTAAAGTAGCGCTGGGAAACAGTAACAAAGCCTACACAGAACACGAGGCGAAATAACCTTAGCAGTTGAAGCCGATGACACAAAAAAAAATTAATCAAATATGTGTATTGAATAAATATAAAAATATTGTAGTTATTTTACAATTAATTGAATTTACTGGCAAGAGAGTAAGAAAGATTGGTTTTATAGTCTTATAAACTTGGCTGTATTTGTCTGTTTTCTGATTTTAATATTATTATCACTTTAGCTACTATCCATAATCTTGGAACATACTTTTGGTTTGTTTCAACATAAACCAAAAAACTTTTAGACTCGAGACTGTACGAAAGTCTAGTGTTCCAACATAACCAAATTTAATTACAAATCGATTTTTGTACTGTCAAATCAGTTCCTGGGTCTGAATAGGAACGAATTATCAAGATAGGCGCAAAGCCGCAATAACCCGAAAATTTAGATTAATCAGATTTGTGAGTTTGACAATGCTTTTCCTTGGTAGATCTTTTACCAATCTGATATCTTTTTTCTTGGCGGTTCGGTTTCTACTAAGATTGCTTTTTGCTTATTATTTTCCACTCTCTTTATTATTTTCTAGTTCGTGGAATTTGGGTGATTGATAAAATTTTCTTTTTGCTTTCCAGATTAAGTATTTAGTATTCCTTTTACGAGTTCTTTTAGTTATGAGCTAACTGTTTATTTGTTTATTTCCTTCTTTAGATGTTACGTGTATCTATTAGACATGGTTTTGCATTAGTGTTCCTTGATGACTGCCATTTCTTTATTGCTTTTTTTTCTCTAATTAACTTACAGATATTTTTTGAATAATTAGTTTCAACTGTTTTCTTTCGGTCTATGTTGTGTGATTCCTGGCTGATGCTGTATATCTACTACAAATTTGAAGTTATTATTATTCTCAATGGAACATTCAAGTTCTTTTCTATTATGTAGTTCTTTTTAAGGTATTTCAGTTTGTTGTTTTGTTTACTAATGTTGGGTTACATTCTTATTTTACTGTATTTTGACTATGGAGGAATATCAAGATGTAAGATCAAAATCTTTTTCCAATTTATTATAGTTCGTATCTAGCAGGTCTAAAATTTTATCCGGCTCTGTTGGTCAGTAAGTTGGTTTCTTAATAGAATGATACTTTTCTTCTAATCTAGATGCTGCTAGGTTCCTACTTTTTTCTTGGTTAGTTTAGCGACCAAACGTGTGTTCTACAAAATGATGTAGGCAGTTTATACAGTAATCTATATCGATTGACAATCTAATGACAATTAATAGTTCAGAAGAAAATTCCTCTTCTGCTAAGTCGTTTTTACTAAAAAAGTAGAACTTTTTCGTCTTCCTTTAAATCAGACAATTTTATGTCTCCGAACTTATATTCATTTATCTAGAATATGATTAATTTCCTTTTATATTTACATTTTCACTTTTCAATATTCAACAATAATTGAGTTTCAAATAAACGCGCCGAATTAACGCTACGGCAAATTCAGGAAACACGCCAGAGGGTGCCAACTAATACACAAGCGAAATTCGTCACGTCCTGCGAAATCCACTTACAACTTAGAGCCAAAGTTGTTTGAAGGTCCGACAGTCCAATCTGTCAAAAGTCGGCAAAGTCAAAGCGCGTGTACACGACCTACTTTCTTACTTTCCCTGCCGATTTTCGTGATAACTAGAGGGATGTTTTAGAGAAAATGGGATGTTGATTAAGCCTCAATGAAGGTAGCTATCGATTTGCATATTTTTTCTGGGTTGATGAGTCTTTAGAAATCCAACGCGGGAAAATTATCGTTGGTTATTTTTTTTTGCAAGAACAAAAATATTTTAAATTTTTTTAGTTAATTAAAAATAAACAGTCAAATTTGTGTAAAGACAAGATAATCCAGTTTAAAAATAAACAGTACCTATTACCACTGTTCCAGAATAAACCTAAAAAGCACAAAAAATAATGTCCCTCACTTCAAAATATAATCTTAATATATTACCATTACATTAGCGGCTCTATTTCGGAATATCTTGAAGTGATTAAAAAAAATCGAAAACAGGTCAATTTTTATTCCAAGTCATACGTCATGCGCCATTCCCTTAAGGAAAGAGCCAAATCACAGATTAACCACAATAGATGCGAAACCCGGCAAAAAAGGATTTTGAAATGAAATTTCTATGACCTTGGACTTTAAATGGGTATGGCATAGGTGTTGCCAATTTTAATTATTTTCAAGCAATCTTACTAAATATGTCTTTCTTCTGAACATGCGTTTTGAATGCCAGGGTTGGTTTAGGCAATTAATGGTTTAATGTATAGTAGCAGCACGAGAATGTTAAAAAAGTTGTCGATAGGAGTTTCATTTCAGTAATATTTTCAAAATGTATACGTAAAAAGTTATAGCAAGCAACGAAAAATAATGTAAAGGTTTTAAAAATTTGTTAAGCGGGCTTAGCCATCAACTCCAGTTAATAGGCCTCCATTTTCACTTTAATGTGTTGAAATAAATATATTTGCAATTAGTGGCCTATTGATGGGAAGTTAACGGAAAATTGCAGGCCTTTTACCATTAATACTGACTGCTGGATAAAGGCCATGTGCCAGATACAATTCGATAGTGCCTCTTTGACCAGCAGTACTGTTTGAAATATAAATATAAAACCGAATGCATTCCAATATACCTAGAATATTGTAGACATTTTATTTAATTTAATAAGAGATGAAATGTCTTCTACAAAATGTATATTTATAAAATATTTTAAATTAACAACATGTATGAGTAAGAAATTGAATAGTGAATACCAGCAATCCGGAACTGGCCTTATGTCCACTCGTTGAGTATGTATAAATGTGTGTTTAAATTTTTTAAATTATTTTAACCCCCTTAACCCCACATTTTTATTCAGATTTTTTCAGAATTAATAGGCTTTATCCCCTTATATAATCTGACTTTTCCTCAATATTTAAATTTAATATCGCTTTTTGTTTCTGAGTTAGGATATTTTCAATATTTCAACCCCCCTCATGCCTCCATTTTTGCTCAGATTTTTTTTTTCTTGTAGAGCTTGATATCGCTTTTCATTTTGGATTTATGATTTTTAAATTTTAACATCCTCCTCCCCCCCATTTTTAATTAAAGGTCTTTTTTATAAAGTATGTTTTTTGCTAAAAATTTTAAATTAATATCATTTTTTGTTACTGAGTTAGGATTTTTTTCAACCCCCTTGTCCCCAATTTTTCTTCAGATTTTTTTTAAATCAATAAGCTTCATTTCCTTTTAGGGCTGATTTTTTACTAAAAATTTTATGTTGATGTCGCTTATGGTGTTTCATTTTTTTTTATATAAACCCCCTTGACTTCCCATTGTGTTCACAATTATTTTAAACCAATAAACTTTGTCTCCTTAGAGAGTTCGATTTTTGCTAAAAATTTCAAGTTGATCTCTTTTGTTTTTCAGTTACGATTTTTTTAATATTTCAATTTCCCTGAACCCCTCATGTTAATTGAATTTTTTTTTAAATTAATAGACTTCATCTTTTTATAAATTTTGATTTTTACTAAAAATTTCATTTTGATATCGCTTTTCGTTTTTGATTTACAATTTTTTACATTTTTTACATTTTTAATCAGATTTTTTTATAACCTTATAGAGCATGAGTTTTACTAAAAATTTCATGTTAACATTTTTTAACCTTAACCCCCACATTCTTATTCAGATTCAAAATCAAAGGGCTTCTTTCTCGTATAGAGCTTGATTTTTGCAAAAAAAATTGAAGTTAATATTTTTTGTTTTCAAGTTGATTTTTTTAAATATTTCAACCCCGCCTTAACACGCATGTTTATTTAGATTTTTTAAATCAATAAGCTTCTTTCCCTTATAGATCTTCATTTTTTCTAAAGATTTCAAGTCGATATCATTTTTTTGTTCTGGAGTTAGTTTTTTTTAATTTCAACCCTCAACCCCCACATTTTTAATCAGATTTTTTAAAAATCAAAGCGCTTCTTCCTCTTATACAGCTAAAAATTTTAAGTTTTTCGTTTTTGAGTTGGGAATTTTTTTATTGTTTTAACCCCCCTTAATCTCCCATTTTTTTTTATTTTTTTTTTTTAGAAACAATAGGCTTCATTGCCTTATTGAGTTTGATTTTTGCTAATAATTTCATGTTGATATCACTTTTCATTTTAATTTTTTTTTAATATATCAACCCCTCTCAACCCCTTCCCCCACCAATTTTATTTCAGATTTTTATAGAGCTTGATTTTTACTAAAAATTAAATTATCGATATCGCTTTTTGTTTTTGATTTTTGATTTTTTTTATTTCTATCCCCTTAACTCCCTATTTTTATTAAGATTTTTTTCAAAAGCATTATGCCTCGTCCCCTTATAGAGGTTGATTTTTGCTGAAATGTTCAAAGTGATATCAATTTTAATTTTTAATGAGGACAAAAAACGTGACATCGGACAGACGCGACAGACGAACGTTACAACTATTTTACTGCAAAAATTGTGACTTTTTTTGAGGGTGTTACCCCCTCCATATCAGCTAGGAGGAGGGTTGAGCCAAATTATTTTATTCGATTTTCAAATTTTTGGGATAATACATCTATATCCCAATTTTGGTCTGAGTACCTCGATCCGAACTGCCCTAGCCCCTAGAGCCGAACTCCAACCCAGCTATGAATAAATAAAGTCTGACTTATATGTCCAAATAAAAGGTTTAATACAGTAAAAACCATGGAAACATGATTAAATGTAAACGAAAACTGTTATTAGGCCGATCAGATGTATAAAAATTTTCATTTTTACCACAAATAGGCATTGGAGGATGAGGTATAAATAAAATGTCTGTACTACGTTCTGCAAATTAAATTACTGCACTTCTCTAGACTATAGTCAGGGTTAAAATAATTATTCAAAAGATAAAACGTCCCAAGATAAAAACAATAATTTTTAAAAAATATGAGAGTTTTGCTGGTCCCACATTACACAGATGAATTTGATAACATCTTGCTACTAATAGAAATTCAGCAATTTCTTTTTCTCTTACCCCGAAGTTGAAATGATACACTTCGGATTCAGTTTAAAAAATACATCTCATTGTGAGATTTAAAAGACCTTCTTTATGTTCTACCTTTTTATCTAACCAACACACACATGGATACTCGCAAGTCTGAATTAATTTTATTGTTTTTTTTTTAGTTGTTTGTATTATTTATTAATTTATTTTTTAATGGATATTGACTTTTTATTGGTAACTTCTTATTATTGTTTGATTGTTAGTTTTTTTTAATATTTTACCCGATTTTATATTAAAATCTCGAAAACACTGACAGACAAAAAAGACCACCAAATCACAAAATTATTTTAGACTTTAAGAAATAGTTCTCCACTACAAATGGTTATTTCCATTCAATTTCAAGTGATTTATTGCGTTGAAAGTTTTTGATAAATAAATTAGTTTCGAACAGCACTTACGTCCAAATTTGTCTAATCTCGGAGTTTAAAATATTAGTCTCTTTTTAGTTTTTAACAATAACCACTAGGTATTTACGTAAATAAACAAACCAAAAAAACAAATACGTAGTAAATACCTACACACTACACAGCACACACTATTATTAAAATATAAATATCGATGATTTTGTTAGGTTATGATATATATGACATGACTTTAGTCTTTGAATATAAAACCCCGAAGGAGCCTTATTTTAAAGTAACATCTAATATCACAGAATACCTACTATTACAGAAGCGAAGGCTAACTAATTTTTAGTGTCCAAAAATTTTTGCGCTTGACCAGGCCCGCCTTTTTATAACCGACAAAGCTGTCATGTCATATGCGACTATATTAGTCATTTGCAATTTGTGATTTTTTATCGAATTTAGTGTGTTTTAATGTTTTCCTTTATATATTTTTCAACAATTATTGAGAAAATCTGTGTTTAATGTTTTCTTTCCTTTGTCTATTTTTTGAACATTGTTTAGTAAACCTGTTTTTAATCGAACACTTTTTATGTGGTATGTGCCGAGCTATTTTTATTTATTTTATTGAACCAAAATAATTTTTTAGTGAACTAATGGAATCTAAAAGAATGAGATGTGCTTGTCACCTATGTCCATCTCTAACGGATTCGAATACTAGTTATTTTTCATTTCCCAGAAAGGTATGAAAATAAATTATGTAATTTAAATGAGAAGAACTAAATTAAACTTATATAAGTTTTGATCCAGATAGGCAAATTTACCACCACTATGTTACTTTATATTATTTATCAGTTTCATAATCTAAGAAGACAATATTCTGGCAAACACTTGCAACAAATGAAAACATTGATCGTTCAAAATGAATCTGTGTCGTCAACATCTACTACTAAATCCCACGAGGATTTTCTCAGTACACCATGCATTAAACATAAAAGTTGTTTTTATGTATTTTGTAAATTTAAATATTTTTAGGTCCCAGCAAAACACCAGATAACTTTGAGAGATTGGAGTTGCTACCTCCAACGATTTTTTTCTGTCTATTAGGTATTAAAAATATCATAAGAGTTGTGTTTATGTATTTTTTTAATTTAAATATTTTTTGTAGGTCCCAGCTAAATGACTAACTTTGAAGATGAAAGAGATATTGTTGCTTCTACTTCGATAATGCATGTGCCAATTCCAAAAATATCTCCTTCGGTTGTGTCACAATTTTTAAACCAACCACTTACAGATATAATTAAAGCTCAAGCGGAACTTTATAACAAAAAGCCTTTAGCTAGAAGATATTCTTCCAATGAATACAAGCAGTTTGCGCTTACTTTGTATTTTTTAGGACATAGGGTCCATTCCTTTGTCTAAAATTATGTGCCTTTTGTGTGTTTTTCACATTATTATTTTAATTAATTTGATTTTTGTAATACGTTCTTTTTTTCATAATTTGGATTAATTAAAATTAATAGTTAGTATGAGTATGTGTTTTATTTATAACAACCTTTTTCCTACAGTACTTTTCTCCAAATTTAATTCAAAGTTCTTATAATTATGCATCTAAAAATGCACAAAAGTGTACAACAAATTGATGATTAATAAACAGATCCTAAATCCAGTCTGGATTTATGGCATACAGATATAAGGATGTACCAGCAAGAGTAATATTTCCATGATACAAGTTTTTCAAAATAAAGTCCTAAGATGCATCGTTGATGCACCTTGGATCTATCTAAACGATTATCTTCATACATACATGAAGATTACAAGAGTCAAAAAAGAAATAAACAGATTACTGCAAAACATGAGGGTCGACTCCACTCCCACGTCAATGAAGAAGTGATGCAATTACTGGACAACTCTGCACTCAACACAAGACTCAAAAGGAAGAAGTCTTTTGAGCTAGTGCAGTGAACGTTAGTGCTAGTGTATAATAGTATAATAAATCGTCACGCCAACTTGTGATGCCAACGACAAACAACTACTAGACTAATTTTGTTACAAAAATCTAATTGCAAACAATCACGGTTTATCCACGTAGTTGTCAAATTATTGTGAGAGAGTATTGGAAGAGTCTTGTTAAAAGGATTGTTTATGGTTATAATTCGGTATTATTGATCAATGGTACGTTTACATAAGACTTATGTCTGACAGTTGTTTAGTCCAGTTCAAACACACACAAATTTTTCTCGGACATATATTTTTTAGTGTTTACACTGGACTAAACAACTGTCAGACATAAATCTCATGCAATAAATGTTAGATGTAAACGTAGCTTAAATGCACAAAGAACTTTCAAAATTACAATAGGAAAGCATATATCCATTCTAAATATCAGTTATCAATTTAATGTATTTTTTGTTCCAACTATCATAGTTGAAGGTGTTTTCCAGAAACGTACACTAAGTATTCGATCTGGTTCCTCAAATAAAAACCATTTTTAGTTTAGCAATCAGTACAATTTACATAAATACAACAAATAAATAATTATTGTGATTTATATTGAGCTTTATTTTCCTAATTATATCACTAACCTTCAAATCAGAGAAGAAATAGTGGATGTTGCTAAATTAGTTTGTTTCAGATATTTACATCCTTTTCTCAGTGTATTATCCGAATTTCGAATGT